>BQNB010045595.1:0-44184 GCA_026074375.1 Tanacetum coccineum
TGAAATCAAGTCATTCTAATGTGATCATGGTGGTGAATTCAACAACCGTCGCCTACATACCCTTTTTGCTTAAAATGGAATTCAGTTCTGCTTTTCGTGTCCCTAAATCTATCAACAGAATGGGAAGTCTGAACGAATGGTTCGTACAAATAATAACCTCATTCCCACCCTCCTTTTCTAAGCAAACCTTCCACCAAATTTTTGGGTTGATGCTCTTAATATGGCTACACACTTACTAAATATTTTGCGTTCAACTGCTATTGCTAATGACATTCCCTACACCCGTTTATATGGCAAAGATCCCAACTATACCCTTTTACGCATTTTTGGATGTTTATGTTACCCTCACCTTTATCCATCTCACAAACTTAAACCACATGCAAAACCCTCCATTTTTTTGGGAAATGCCTCTTCTCATAGAGGCAATCGTTGCCTTGACCTACATACCAACAAAATAATAATTTCATGTCATGTCACTTTTGAAGAAACGTGTTTCCATATGGCTCCACCATACCCAAATCCACTTCCACTTATACCTTTTTAGACGATACCTTTGATCTACACCCTACTGTTCCAAATCCTACCATTACCACACCAACTATTGGACAAACTGATCCATTACCAGACCAACAACATCCAACTAAACCTGTAGCCTAACAATCCCCATACTGTGGTCTAACCAACACCTGCTTCCCCATCTTCGGCCCAACTCTATTCACCAGTCTAACAGCCATCCCCCGTGGCCCAACATACACCAGTCCAACTTTAATTCTCACCTATGGTTGTCCCTCACCAAACCACAACAGTTTCGGACCAACATCCACCCGCTATATTCTAAAATCCTCTGGTTAACCTAAACCCTGACTCGGTTCACCCCATGGTTACGTGTTTTCATGTCGGGACTAACCGTCCCACTAAGCATCTTAATTTACATGTATCTTTGGTCTCTCCTTTACCAAAATCGTATCGTGATGCGTTTAATGATCCTAATTGGCAAAATGCTATGCAAGATGAATATAATGCTCTTATTAATAACAAAACTTAGACTTTAGTACCTAGACCACTGGATATCAATATTGTGTGTTGTATGTGGCTTTTTCGTCATAAATATTTGGCTGATGGCACTCTTAGTCGCTACAAAGCTTGTCTTGTGGCGAATGGTAGTACTCAGATTGAGGGCGTTGATGTTGATGAGACTTTAAGTCCGGTTGTGAAACCTCGTACTATTCGAACTGTACTTAGCTTGGCTACTTCTCTACATTGACTGATTCATCAGCTTGATGTCAAGAATGCCTTTTTACATGGTGATTTATCTGAGACGGTTTATATGCATCCACCACCAGAATTTCAAGATCATGACCATCCTAATTATGTGTGTTTATTACAACGGTCACTTTATGGGCTCAAGCAAGCTCCTCGTGCATGGTTTCAACGGTTTGCATTTTATATTACTCGGGTTAGTTTTTCTCCTAGTCGTTGCGACTCCTCTTTATTTATCTACAGATAAGGGACTGATACTACTTATTTGTTATTATATGTGGATGATATTGTTCTCACTTTTTCTTCTGAGGGTTTATTGCAGCGAATTATTCATTCTTTGCATCAGGAGTTTGCTATGACATATTTGGGTCCACTTAATTATTTTCTGGGTATTTCTGTCACGCGTGATTCTTTAGGTTTATTTTTGTCTCAGAAGAAGTATGCTGTTGAGATTTTGGAGCGAGCACATATGGTTACTTGTAATCCTTGTCATACTTCTATTGATACCGAGTCTAAACTGGGTTGTGATGGTGCTCCGGTTTCTTATCCAACTTTATATCAGAGTCTTGCGGGTTTTCTCTAGTATTTTACTTTTACTCGGCCAGATATTTCTTATGCAGTACAACAGGTTTGTCTTTATATGCATGATCTTCGGGAGCCTCATTTTTATACTCTTAAGAGGATCTTGCGTTATGTTCAGGGTACGCTTGATTATGGCTGCAGTTATTTTCATCCTCCACTACGGATTTGGTTGCTTATTCTGATGCGGATTGGGCTGGTTGTCCTACTACTCGACGTTCTACTTGAGGTTACTGTGTTTTTCTTGGCAACAACTTACTCTCTTGGTCCTCTAAGCGTCAGCCGACGCTTTCTCGTTCCAGTGCTGAGGCAGAGTATCACGGTGTTGCCAATGCTGTTGCTGAGACTTGTTGGTTACGCAATCTTCTGCGTGAGTTACATTCTCCACTTTCTTTAGCTACGCTTGTTTATTGCGACAATGTTAGTGCTGTGTATCTATCTTGCAATCCTGTTCAACACCAACGCACAAAGCACATTGAGATTGACATACATTTTGCTCGAGATTTGGTTGCTGCTGGACATGTTCGAGTGTTTCAAGTTCCTTCGCGTTATCAGTTTGCTGATATCTTCACAAAAAAGGTTTTCCTTCGGCATTGTTTGAGGAGTTTCATTCCAGTTTGAGCGTCCGAAATCCTCTCGCTCCAACTGCGAGGGAGTGTTAGCCCGATTTATCTCTTAGTAGTTTTTGTATTTGTATCAGGCTCAAACCCAAGTCCAGAACATTCTATTATATTGTATTTATACTCTAGGGTTTGATTAATAAATCACGATGCAACTCAAATACCTTCACATCACTCTAGTTATCGAAATAAACACATAATTTGATGATTACTTAAAAAAAAGCACACGTTATAGTAAAGATATCGTAACCTTTTAAGGATTCAAAGCCAGATGTCTGATATGTTTGACTATTTGGAATGACTCCTAATTAAAGTATCTTATTCCATACTCACAAAAACACCCAAATTGGTCAAAACTCTATCAGCACAATTTATTATTAAACACAAACTTAAATTAAAATTTAATTAGATGTTAAGAGACATGAGAGGGTATGGAATGGAGATGAGAGGGTATAAGAGATTTTTTTAGCGCATGTGTACTGATCTGGATGAGGTTGAATCTTGTGAGCAAAAATCATGAGAAAAATAAGATTTATCGTAGTTGGCTAGCTCGGTGTAGAATCTTTTCTTCCACCGTTTCTTTGCAAATTAATCTATATACTCTAACCTACATCGTAAACATACAAGTTTGAATGAGTCAGTTATATACCCCAGAACCACGAGGACTCGATTAATTCATAGAAAAGGATTATCCCAAAATAGTGGTTATGAAACTGAATTTTACTTGGCTTTCTTATTCTCAAGTGAGACAGTTATAGATACGGTAAAAACAGGTTGGTTGAATAACGGACTAATGGGTCGATAAGGTTGGGTTTATATGTGCCGTCACAAATGGTTTTAGGTATCGGAATACATGTAGCTTATGTAATGGTTTGAAATATGATTAGAAAAACCTTTTATGTTTAATGATTCCAGTCTCATTTCAGATGATATTATCTATGAAATTTATACGCATTCGAATACGGGGTTAAACAAATATGTAATAATCATTTAAATAACAAAACTGCATATGATCATATGCTTGTTTCATTTCAAGCTGAAATCTGCAATTTAACCATTACCCAATATATTTCTACCTGACATTGGACACGTTTCCTTTGTACTGGTTTTATTTTTTAGATACATACAATAGCCACAATAAGTTTTGGCACTAGTACAGTATATTTACTGAGCCCAAATTGTCGAACAGATAACTCAGTAAGACACTTGCATTAAATAAAAATAGAATTTTTTAAAGTTATTTCTGAATTAAGAACAATTTATCAGAGAGAGTTGCAGCACAATCAAGGTTATTCTATAGGATCCAGAAGTTTGGTCATATGGCTTAAAGTTTAAGCGCAAAAAGTGCAATAAAAGTTAAACAAGAGAAAACTAACATCTTTAGTCTGACCAAGTCGATGAGCCCTATCCATCGCTTGTAAATGAAATGTTGGATTCCAATCACTTTCATAAAATATAAGTGTGTCGGCAGCAGTCAAATCTCTATTCGGAGCCGACCTGACCCGAACTTGATTAGGCCTATTCGAGCCAGGTTGTTCGGCTCAAATCTTTATTCGGGTTATTTGTGTCAACCGAGTAACCCGAAAGCTAGATAGGGTTGGGTATCGGGTTGAATTTTTTTGGCTAACTCGGGTTCGAGTTGACCAAATTGACCCGAACAAGATTTTTTTTTAATTTTTTTTAATATATATTTTGTATTTAAAAGAGTAAAAAAACATTTTCATTACATTTTACTCATATTTGGGTTTACCCGAAACCAAATGGACCCGAACCCGAGTAACCGGAATTCAAATGGGTGTTTTTAGTCTTGACCCAAAATTGACCCGACCCGAATTGACTCGAACCTACCCGACCAACCAGACCTGACTAACACCCCTACTCGTGAATTTGTCGGTAACAGTGATTACAAAAAAATAAAAATATAAAAGCAAAAAACATAAAATAAAAATAAAAACCCATTTGTCCAAATTCTATACAATAATTATCTTTAGAAAAAATTACATGTCCCTGTGGTATACCCAGAAATTATGTTTCGTTCCTATTCGATTTTAATTACACTGATGGTCTTTATTTTTCAAACTCATTATACTGATGGACCCTATTTTTCAAATTAAGGACCAGCTGTGTAGTAAATTTGTTACACGGATAGTCTCTATTTTTTAGAATAGGGACTATCAGTGAAACATGTTTGATAAAATAAGGACCATCAGTGTAATTAAAATCGAATAGGGACGAAACATGATTTCTGAGTAAACCATAGGGACGAAACATGTAATTTTTTCTTCTCTTTATTTCGTTTTTTTTTCTACCAAAACACACTCTTAAATATAAAAAAAAAGGTCACATGAGTTGCACGTATTCACAAAAATATTTTACACTTTCAAGATTTTATCCCCTTCTCCATTTTAAGGCGGATTTTTCTCATCACGCAAATTGTCAAAGAAAAATATTACTATCTCCGTCCCAAAATAAGTGTTTAGTTTGACTTTTGAGAGTCAAACTGGTTCAACTTTAACCTTAACTATTTTTCTATGTTTTATATAATATTTGATGCAAAATATATAAATAATTGAATTTTAAATGTACTTTCTATTGGTATAGTTTTCATCAAAAATTCTATAACACAAAATAAATATTTAAGATGAAAGTTGAACCAGTTTGACTTTGAAAAGTCAAACTGGACACTTATTTTAGGACGAAAGGAGTATCAAATAAAATATTGTTATTGGTTATTCTCAGGTAAGAACTCTACTAATTTCCATTCTTTAAATTTTCAATATCTAAATTTTTATGTAATATAGTAATATTTTTGAATTTTACATGTGAATTTAGGAAAACTTGAGGTTTAGGAAAACTTAGAGGAGGTAGTGAGATTGTAGGCAAAGCGGTGCAACGACATAAAGGCATACCTATTGTAAATTATCAACTTCACGCTCCACAGTTTCACCTTTAGATTCAATGTAAGATTCTGCTATCTCATCCAAACCTGAAAGAGAAGGAAGTAAGATAAAGATGAGACATTAAACATACAAATCATAAATCCAACACTCAAACAAAATCTGATTACCTCCAAAATCAAAATACATCAAACAACTAGTTATACAAATCGTAAATCATCTCTATAGACTATCTGTAAACCAAAAACATGAAACCATACTTACAAACCATAAAGTCATAAAACCACCATCATGTTAGCCCGATTTATCTCTTAGTAGTTTTTGTATTTGTACCGGGCTCAAGACCAAGTCTAGAACATTCTATTATATTGTATTTATACTCTAGGGTTTGATTAATAAATCACGATTCAACTCAAATACCTTCATGGTATCAGGCCTTAACAGCTAAATTTCACTCGTCTTCCGAACAGCCTTCTCTTTTCTTGATTTTCCTGCCTGCAAAGGTCACGAATTTGTGGTTAAAATCGTGCTTAGGTCACGATTGATATTAGTTGTGCCAAGGTCACAACCGTTTTTTTTACAGTCCATCTCTTGCATACAAACTCTAACCCCCACCTACTATTTTCCTTTTGCTTCTAAACTCTATTCACGATCTCCACAGTAAACCCTCCATACACAAACAATGACTGGATCCGAAATCCCTCAACACGCTATGCCCCTCTCGGAGAAACTCTCCTTGGTTACGCACCATCATCTTTTAACACGTGTACCGGATAAGCTTGACCTCGACAACTAGAATTACTGGTCCTGGGAATTCTTCTTTGTGCAACTATGTGAGAGTTATGATGTGGACAAGTTCATTCGTCCCTCTACTACTGATGCAACTAGTCCGAGCTCTTCGACACCTCTTACACCTGAGGAGCTCAAGGTAGATAAAATTGTGCTCTCATGGATTCTTTTTACTCTTTCGGACTCACTTAGAGCTCGTCTTGTTGTGGTGCGGCCTAAATCTGCTATGGAAGCTTGGAATCTTATTGCTGAGATTGTCAAGGATAATAAACGATCCCGCACCAATGCCGTAAAGGCCGAGTTACGTTCCATCAAACTTGGGAATCAAAGCATGGAATCGTACTTTCAGAAGATCGACTCCCTAGTCAATATACTCACAAGTCTTGATGCTCGCATTAATGAGGAAGATGTGGTTCACTATGCTCTTGAGGGTTTACCGGACACATACAATCCGGTTTGTGGATATATGCATTGGAAGGACACTTTTCCCGATCTCAAAATGGTGCGTTCGTTGTTAATCACCGAAGAGATGCGCTTGAAATCTCAGGCTCTTGATTTGCCCGTCGACTCCTCTTCTCCTATGGTCCTTATGGCAAATTCAGGTACAAGTCATAACTCTTCTTCTACTACGCCTCAAGTCAAGTCAAGGAACCCTTGTTTTAATTTTGCTAAAGGATCTTGTCGTTTTGGAGAAACATGTCGTTATTTGCATGATGCAACTGCTCGTTCGGGTACTAATCTTAATGGGTCTACTCGGGGTCGCGGCAATAGTGACAATACAACTAATGATTTGTTGCAAAAATTACTTCATCAATTGAGCTCTATGAATTGTAACTCTACTGTTTCTAAATCGAATTCTTCAAATACCATGCCTATTGCGTTTAATGCTAGTCTGCCAGCCCACTTTGGCCCAACTACTGGCCCACAACTTGGTGCTCCTCCTGGTTTTTCATATCCGGCCCATCTTTTGTTCCACCAGGTCCACTTCAGTCAGCCCAAACTTTAGTCGGCCCACCTTCTGGTTCTAGTATACCTATACCAACCGTGGGTTCTACTTAGCCAACTGGACAACCAACCATTCTACCGCAAGCTTTTTCAACTGAGACTCTTCAGGATCTAAACAACGGTGATTGGAATATGGACACATGTGCGAGTTCTCATCTTAATGCTTCTAGTACTTGTCTTAGTAATGTTTTTAATACTTGTTTATATCCATCTGTCTCGGTTGGTGACGGGTATTCTATTCCCGTCACCAATACGGGCCATAGTATTTTGCCAACATCTCATGGTGATTTTCACCTTCATAATGTCCTTATCACACCTTCTATTGTAAAAAATTTAATTTATGTGCGTCAGTTTGGTAGTGACAATAATTGTACCATTGAATTTGACGGTTTTGGTTTTCTTGTCAAGGATTTTACCACTCGTCGGGTTCTGCACCGATGTGATAGCACGGGGGATCTTTACCCGCTCACATCTCCATCTCTCATACCTCATGCTTACCTTGTCAGTCAACATACGTGGCATCAACGTATTGGACATCCTGGAAGTGAAGTGTTGCGTCGTCTTATTTCTTCTAGTTTTATTTCATGTAATAAGGAAAAGCCTCCTGTTCTTTGTCATGCTTGCCAGCTTGGCAAACACGTGAGACTTCCATTTGTCAAGTCTGAAAGTGTGATTGGTAACTGTTTTGATGTCATTCACTCGGATGTGTGAACTTCACCCATTTCGAGTTTGTTTGGTTTTAAATATCATGTCTTATTTTTTGGATCATTATTCTCATTTTGTTTGGGTGTTCCCTTTAATTCGTAAATCTGATGTTTTTATCTAAATTTGTATTGTTTCGTAAATATGTTCACACTCAATTTAAGTGTGAAATTAAGTCTTTCCAGTGTGATCATGGCGGTGAATTTGACAACCATGCCTTACGTAAGCTGTTTGCTGACAATGGCATTCAGTTTCGATTTTCTTGTGGCAAAACATCTCAACAGAATGGTAAATCTGAGCGCATGGTTCGAACCCTTAATAATCTTATTCGCACTTTACTTTTTCAAACCAATCTCCCACCAACCTTTTGGGTCGAAGCACTTAATATGGCTACTCATTTACTTACTATTTTACCTTCTACTGCCATTGACAATGACATTCCCTATACCCGTCTTTTTGGCAAAAACCCTGACTATAGCCTTTTACGCACCTTTGGGTGTCTTTGCTATCTGCACCTTTATCCATGTATGAATTTTTTAGTCTTGACCTGAAATTGACCCGACCCGAATTGACTCAAACCTACCCGACCAACCAGAGACCTGACTAACACCCCTAGTCGTGAATTTGCCGGCAACAGTGATTACAAAAAAATAAAAATATAAAAGCAAAAAACATAAAATAAAAATAAAAACCCATTTGTCCAAATTCTATACAATAATTATCTTTAGAAAAAATTACATGTTTCGTCCCTGTGGTTTACCCAGAAATCATGTTTCGTTCCTATTCGATTTTAATTACACTGATGGTCCTTATTTTTCAAACTCATTGCACTGATGGTCTCTATTTTTCAAATTAAGGACCAACTGTGTAGTAAATTTGTTTGAAATTTTTTTACGCGGATAGTCTCTATTTTTCAGAATAGGGACTATCAGTGAAACATGTTTAATAAAATAAGGACCATCAGTGTAAATTAAATCGAATAAGGACGAAACATGATTTCTGGGTAAACCACAAGAACGAAACATGTAATTTTTTCCTTCTCTTTATTTCTTTTTTTGTCTACCAAAACACACTCTTAAATATAAAAAAAGGTCACATGACTTGCACATATTCACAAAAATATTTTACACTTTCCAGATTTTATCCCCTTCTCCATTTTAAGGAGGATTTTTCTCATCACACAAATTGTCAAAGAAAAAGTATTACTACCTCCGTCCTAAAATAAGTGTTTAGTTTGACTTTTCAGAGTCAAACTGGTTCAACTTTGACCTTAACTATTTTTCTATGTTTTATATAATACTTGATGCAAAATATATAAATGATTGAATTTTAAATGTACTTTTTATTGGTATAGTTTTCATCAAAAATTCTATAACACGAAATAAATATTTAAGGTCAAAGTTAAACCAGTTTTAAAGTCAAACTGGACACTTAGTTTAGGACGGATGAAATATCAAATAAAATATTGTTATTGGTTATTCTCAGGTAAGATCTCTACTAATTTCCATTCTCTAAATTTTCAATATCTAAATTTTTATGTAATCTAGTAGTAATAATTTTGAATTTTACATGTGAGTTTAGGAAAACTTGATGTTTAATAGTTGGTAATTCATTACACGTTCTTTTATAAAATTAGACCCCATATACTAATATACATTACACAACATGGCAATAAAAACCAAATATGATTGGTTGTAGATCAATATACAACATTGGTAATAAAAACCAACTATGATTGATTGTAGATCGATATACAACCTGAACCAAATTTATGTACACTCAATCCCGGGTAATTAAATATAATTCGACTTGTAAATTAACACTAAGAAAACATTAAAGTACCCCAAATAAAAAACACCAAATATGCATTAACACTAAGAAAAATAAAAGGTTCGATTATTCTAGCGCAAAAAAAGACAGATAAAAAACATAAAGGAACAATGTTTGAACGATATATTTCAGCATTCTTTAGTGTCCTTCCAATGTATACTTGATTCCTTTTTCCAAACATCTAAAAAGAACTTGTCAGGTTGAGTTATAAGAATTGTGAAACTAATAAGTTGCATGTAATTTAGAGTTTGATAACTCGTTGACTTTGATGAAACTATGTCATTGAGCAAATTGATTAAAACATGATCATCTTAATTCTTAAATGTGAGACACAATATTAGCAGCTGTGTGTTATGGTTAGTTTTGGTAATACAAATAACCATGTTTTCTAACCATGTCATAAACTAATGCGTAACTGTGTCTTGGTTATTAGCAAACAAATCATATAACATTGTGATTACTGAGAGTTTCAGTGAGTGAAAAGAGGAGGTAGTGAGATTGTAGGTAGAACGGTGCAACGACATAAAGGCATACCTATTGTAAATTATCAACTTCACGCTCCACAGTTTCACCTTTAGATTCAATGTAAGATTCTGCTATCTCATCCAAACCTGAAAGAGAAGGAAGTAAGATAAAGATGTGACATTAAACATACAAATCATAAATCTAACACTCAAACAAAATTTGATTACCTCCAAAATCAAAATACATCAAACAAATAGTTATACAAATCGTAAATCATCTCTATAGACTATCTGTAAACCAAAAACATGAAACCATACTTACAAACCATAAAGTCATAAAACCACCATCATGTTAGCCTGATTTATCTCTTAGTAGTTTTTGTACTTGTACCCGGCTCAAGACCAAGTCTAGAATATTCTATTATATTGTATTTATACTCTAGGGTTTGATTAATAAATCACGATTCTATTGGGTATTTTTTCTTAGCCCATGAGAATTAATAGCCCAACACATTAAGGCCCATCTTAGGTCTATTTAAGGACTCTTATTATTGTGGTTAGCAGTAAGATGTGTGAAGAGTTGTGAGGAGAAGAAAATAACAGAAAAGAAAGATTTTCGGAGTAAGATATCACCCAAACCCATCTGCAGTGTTTTTTCGATCACCGGAGATTGCACCGTCGGATCATCATGATTTTCGGACTGTAGCTTCCTGACATCGAGAGGAAGGTTCTGACCGTTGGGATTTTGATTTTGAGTCCTGGAAGTCTGTTTTCATACCTGGGCAGATTGCATCTTATTTGGTGATATTCTTCTTTTCTTGTTCTTTGATTGTTGCCATATATCTTGATGCTTGATTCCAAGATTATGATGTTTATTGTATACCTCTAGTGTTATCTAGAGAAGACCTTGTGTACCTCTCCTCGTTGATAGTGAATTTAAGCGGCATTAGGTGTGATAAGTGTTAAATTGTATATAATAAATACCTAGGATTTTGCCAATAAAAGCCAAAAATATGCCAAAAGATGGATATATGTGTGCTTTTGTGTCATAACGTGCAGGAAATGATATCAAAGTCAAAAAAAGAGCAAAAACGAACCAAAACCGACAAGAAACGGAAAAGACAAGTACAAGAGAGAGATTTGAAGCCAATATCAAAGCCGGATCAGCCCGACACAAGAAAAGAAAGTCAATGAAGACCAAATTAAAGTCAAAGGATCAATAATGACAAGTTTTCAAAGTTCAAGTATTCATTGGGATGTTTTGAAAGTCCAAGGACTAAAGATGACAAAGCTAGAAAGTTGGTTTATAAAGAGAAAAAAAAAGATAGCAACTACAAGGGCCAGAGTTGACAAGTTTCAAAGTCATTTTGCACTACACTTTATAGAAAGAAAACACAAGGGCTGATTGTGCAATTTCTCCAAACTTTCAAACACAAGTCGCGGCTAAACTTCTCCCTAACCACCCTCTAACCAACTTTCCCGCCCAAAACTCGAAAAAACCCAAACCACCCTAAATCTCTCCCGTTTCTTCCCACACTCACACCACCTCGTATTAACCCATCTCCACATCATTTTGTGCACGTGGCAGCATCTTATTGGTCCGAACACATCATCAATAATCATCAACGGCTTAGATTCAAGTTTACAAAGATCAATGGCTAGAAATGAGTGTGTGTCTCATCCTCTCCTCACTCTCATCATCTCTCAGCTATAAATACAAGCTCTTAATTCGATTTTAAGTGTTAGTAGTTAGTTAATTTTTCAGTTTTCTTTGTAATTTTTCCTTTTTAAGCTTTCGTTTACTGTTCATCGTTTTCAATTAAGCTTTTAAACTTTTAAATTCAGTTGTACTACTTGTTTCTTCACTTGTACTCTTCATTTCTAAGCAATAAAGCTATTTGAGTTGATTTCATTTACAAGTTGTATTGAGTTTGTTTACAAGTTTTCATGTAAAAAGCCGTTTTTAGTCAATAAGCTTGTAATAAACTCATTTTAGCTTATTTTGTTTTCTCTTTTTCTAAAGTTGTTCAAATTTGGTTAATAGCTTTTTAATACTGTTTTTTGTCTATTAGTATTCAATAAAGTTCAATTGAGTTCATATTGATCAAATTTGGAAGCTTATGGAGTAATAAGCTCAAATGAGCTTATTGAGCTTATAGCTTATTGGTATAGAGGCTAGGAGCCATTAGGTTTATGACTTTAAGCCACTCATTCAGAGAGAGTGGCTAGTTCTGAGACTACAATTTCAGGTTTCATTTTTTATATTTCATTGTAGAATTTGAGCTTAATCAATTAGCTTATTGTATTAGTGTCTTTGTGTGTGTTTAATCCTGTTGAACCTGCTTAGTTAGTTTAGAGTTTTAAATGCTTTAAGCTGTTGTAGTTAAAATACATTAGGTTTTCCTTTCTTAGAATTCTGTCTTATTAGTATAAAAGGCTAGCTGATAAACTAGCTTATTTTTCTTAATAAGCGATAGCTTTTAGTTCTTAGATAGCTTAATTAGGTTAGTTTAAGTGTGAGTAGATATAAGATTTTAATAGTTTTAGCTTTAAAATAGATTTTAAGTAAAAATTGGTTTAGACAGTTTTAGTAAAGTGGTGTTTGGGTCAAGGCATTTTTGACCATTAAAGTCAACACAACCTTGCCAAATCATTTTACTTAGTTGAGTTTTTCAAAGTTTACAAGTTTTAAACAGATTTTGAGAATTAGTTTGAAGAATTTAAAATTTTAGAGCTTAAAATGCTTTTTGTTCTAGCACCAGGACAGTTTAGGTTCAAGTAGTTTTATAGATAGAGTGATTCACATTGTTTTAGAGTTCAATTTTGGTAAATAAAGGTTTAGTAGCATTAAGTGAGTTGGTTCATGAGTTCTAAACTAGGAATCTTAGCCTGCATTTGAGTTTTTGCCATTTACATCAGACTAAGTAGTATTAATTTAGTTAACTGACTTAGATTTACATAAATCCTCTAAGTGTCTTCTAGAATTTGTAATTAGGATATAGGAACATATTTTTGAGAAATTAATAAGGTACTCTATTATGTTTATAGCATAATGTAACAACTCTTAAGTTTCATTCAAGCTCTCTACACACTTAATTTTTCCTGTAAACAGTATATAGTAGCAGCTTAGATTTTCAGCTTATTTCTTTTTGATGTCTTATTTCTAGTTGTCATGTTAAAAAGCCTTTTAGCTAGGTGTACTTTATAATCATAGGAAAGCTTATTTCCAAAATTTTCAGTTTCTAGGATTTAGTAATAAGCTAGTTAGCTTATTAAGATTTACTTAATTTCAGTCAATAAGCTGGACATTAGCTTTTCAATAGCAAATTTCTTTTTAATCTTGTTAACTTGTAGCTTATCTCATTTTAGATATCTCTAGTATACAATATAAGCTTCATATAGCTTCTTTTGGATTTCATTTTCATTTAGAAATAAGCTAGATATAAGCTAGAGTTTAGAAAAGTTAGAATTTTAAAGATAAACACCTTAGTTTCTGTAACAGAATTAAATGCTTATTTTCTAGCTTATAGAGTTGTACAAAGTAAAATTGGTGCATGTTATCAAAGGTTTAGAGTATAAGCCTCAAGTCCCAACATTGTAGATTTTTAAGTTTTTGCTAATTTTCATTTTTTATAAGCCAAAATAAGCTGAATCGTAGGTCTAAATTTGTACTTTTTCAATATTTTATAAGGTTTACCCGTTTTAACTGAATGTGTAATATCCTTTGAGTTGTACCCCCCCTACCCTTTACTTTCTTTCTTACACTTTCTACCCTGCACTTTTAGAATAATAAAATATAGTTTATATTTTTAATTTAGTTTTAATAAAATTAGGTTTTATTTTTAATAGGTAAAATAAGAATTCAATTGCTTTAATAAAAAATTTGGGCATTTTTGTTCCATATATTTCTGAACCTTTTTGGTATGTTAAAAACGAATTTTTCTTTATTCTTCCAGTAAATTTGTATTTCAGAAATAAAATAGATTATAAGTAATTTATTTTTCTTAAAAAATTCATAGAAAATAAGAAAAATGTTTTGGAAAAATCTAATTTTTTTTGTGATAATTTTCTTTTTCATTCTAGTATTTTTGAAAAATAAAAATAGAATTTTAGTTTTAATTTTTAGAAAAAGTTTATTTTAGTAATTCATTTTACTTTAGAAATTCATAAAAAATTCAAAAATAGTTAAAAAATTCTAAATCTTTTTCCTAAAATTTTCTTTTTAAATTTGTGATTTTTAGGTATAAAATTTGTTAATAGTAGTGCTTTAGATTTTAAATTTCAATTTTAGCTCACGTTTTTAATTTTCGTGAATTAAAATTTCGTGCTAGTTAATTGATTTTAGTTTCTTTAATCATAGTTTAATTGTACTCTTATATTCGTAGTGTAATTCAAAGTTCAAAAATCCTTTATTCATTCTTAACTTGAATCCGAATTATTCCTGAATCTCAATTCACGACTTCGTTGGGAAACGACCCGAGAAGAAATACTTCCCGGTTAAAAATATACGTATGTGTATTTTCTAATTGATATTTTTATCCTTTTATTTCTTGTTTGAGAAGTAATTTGAAAGAATTGTCACAGAGATTTTTACATAAATATTTAAATTTGACTATGCATAGTTTATAACAGCCAAATTTTGTGGCGCCGTGCTGGGGAAGACGTAAAACGATTTTGAGGACATTCGTTGAAGTAGAGTTTTGAAGACTCCTTCCTTTTTTGGAAGTTACTTGCTATTTTTTGTCTATATAAACAAAAATACAAAACGTTCAGTAATTCGATTCCATCGAATTTAGTTAAAAATACAAAAAATAAAAAAATAAAACAGAAATTTGGATACTAGCTATCCATGCTTAAACCATTCCAATAACAACAAAACTTAATCGTGAGTACTTGCTAGGTACGACGGACCTTTGAGTTTAACAACATAAGTAGAGTTTGAAAGGAAAGGTGATAGCTACTTGCTAAGAAGTCATTGCGGCTCGGCTAACCTTCCGCCCACTTTGTGCGTAATCTTGGATACTTATCGTGAAGCTTGTAATTAACGGTTACCAAAAAAATATTTTAAATTTTTGTTTTCCTTCTTAATAAATACTAAAAATTGTAAATTTCCCGCAAAAATAATCTCATGAATCCTCAAAATTTTCTTTTTATTATTTTCACTAGTGCATGCGCACTCGTTCTTCCTTGGAATAAGCAATTCCGAGAAGACGAAATCGTCGTACGTACACGACACGAACAAGAGGCAATCCTAATTGTTGTGATAATTATCGCGATCAATGGCCGATGATCGACCTTGGCCGAGCAACTTCAAGCTCCCACCGGGGGTTTAAAGATGCTATAGTTGTACACCACAATGCACAAAATTTTTGAACTAAAATCCTCTCTCTTAATCTTGTTCAAACTCGAATTTTATAGTAGGAGGAAAATGATGAGGACCTCATGGCTCACATTCGTCATATTGAGAGCATACCTAATAATCAAAGGTACCCGATGTACCTAAGCACCACCATCAAACTTCTTCTCTTTCCATTTTCTCTTGACGGGGTTGCCAAAACATGGCTTGACAAAGAACCCCCGAATTCTATTCTTACATGGGATGACTTAGTGTCTAAGTTCATCAATTTTTTCTTTCCACCTTCTAAGACTACCAATCTTCGGAATGAAATAACGAATTTTTGACAAATTGCTCAAGAATCTTTCTCCGAAGCTTGGGAGCGTTTCAAGGAACTTCTAAGGAAGTGTCCTCATCACGGGTTTTCACTCATGCACCAATTAGACACATTCTATAATTCGTTGAGCTACAATGATCAAGATTCTCTTTAATTCCGCTGTCCGGTGGCAATATTTCTCTACAAAAGTCCACTGAAGGATTACAATAATAAAGGAAAAAAGCCAAAGTAGATGCTCACGAACCCGAGTATGCGAGTGAGTACGAATCTCCCTCCATCTTCTTCAACTTCTCATTCATCTAAACATCGAATTCTCAGCAATGGCCATAGGCTTAGAAGGATAAGATGACTTTGACTTTAGGAATGAAATTAATTGAGAATGAAAAGATGAAGCTCTTGAACCTACTCCCGTTTCGTGATTAAAGCGGTGGAGGAAATGTTACTACTTGTGGTATAATCATAGTTAAGTAAGGTGTTGCCCAATGACTATATGATGTTAATGATAACCGGGTTTATCATGATAATTCCAACAATTTCAACAAACCGCCTTTGTCGGTAACTTTGTGGTTCAAAATGGAAATTCCGGATACCGTCCTCCCAACTTAGCAAACCAAATAAGACCACCAGGCTTTACTCAACCCAATCCCCAAGCTTCTAGACCTAACCAAGGATACAATTAGTAATGGGAAATAATGAGGAACCAAGTTAACCATGAGCTAACTCGGGCAAACACAACAAGCTCAGCTTATCAAAGCCCCGAGTACACAAGTTCCGGTGACTTATGCTAGATTTGAGGCTTACACAAAAGCAAATGATGTTACTTTGAATAATTTGCAAAAGAATTTGAATGATTTCAAAAGGGAACAACAAGATTTTCAAAATGAGCAAAGGAATTTTCAAAATATGATGCTTAACATGTTTCAAAAGCAAATGGGAAATAACATGCAACAGGTAACACGAACTTTACCTCTTGTAATACTATCACAAATCCAAGGTGTGAAATACTAGAGCCAATACGACACGAGCGGACTTTCTTACACAACCGGTGCCACCAATTCTCCTCCACTCTTTGATGAGAATGATCTTTGACCTGTAGAATGAAACCGATGTAACCAAGGATAAGGTCTACCGAGCACCAAAGACAACCCAGCCTCCGGTTATCCAAAAATCTGCATGATCCAGTAAGCCGTTAGCAGTCCAATTCTCCTGAGCCTTCATCTGCTCAAGTAAAATTCTCCACCCTTCCAAAAGAACTTTAAAGAGACCCACCTCCATATACCTCAAAGGATGAAAGCTCAAAAACAGAAGGAAAAAATGGATATGCAGCTTCAAATTATCTAGAGATTTTCAAAGCTGCATTTCAACATAAGTTTTAGCTGAAGCTTATAGTTCTCATGCCAAAATATACTCAAATGGATTATAGCTTCTTTTTTCTAACAAAGAAAAACTTTAGACGTAGCTACTACACCTTTGTACGCGAGAATTGTTCGCGGTGATCATTAAGAAACTCTGAGAAATTGGTGAGCCCGGCCGTTACCTTTATTCCCATGTTACGTTTACCAAGATGAGTAAATGTATAGCCTTACTGATTAGGGGCCAGCATTAATCTCATGCCATTAGAGTATTGTTATCCAAAGCTTAAGCTACCTGATCTCGTCACAACCAAGAATGACCCTCGAGCTTACCAATGGTACATTAGCCAATCCAACCGACATAGCAGAGATTGTACTTGTAAAGTTGTGGACATTTTTCCTTCCCGCTGACTTCGTGGTATTATTATGAGGATCAACTACCGTTGTACCTTTGATACTTGTAGTCCTTTGCTAAGGACTGCATGGTCATAATTGACCGTCACCGGGAAGAGCCTAGTGATAAGGGATGGGTATGGAAAGGATAGTCTTAAACCGTACGGTAGTCAAGACAGAAGAGTCAATACCACATGATGGACATATTATGATGACTCGGTTCAAAGATTTTGTGAACCTGAGAGTAAATGATTCTTCTCTCCACATCTGTCATATTGAAGATTTGACTCTCTTTTTGGAGAAATTATCAAACCAAGAAAAGTTTAAGAAATATCTGACCATTGCTAGGAGAAGGTGCTTGATTTTACATCAAATTTAGAGAATTTTATAGAATCATTTCACAAGGAAGAGTTATTCATTCACCTCAAATTGGCTTCCGTAGGTGCATTTCACACATCTTCCAACAATAATCTGAGGACTCTTTCAAATGGGAGGATGAGGATCTTAACTTTATTCAAACAAGGAAATTAGACAAAGAAGAATCACAATGTCCAATCCCTAAGAGAGTCAAAATTGGAAATAGTGTGATTTTTCCTTTTTGTGATAATTTTCAAAGTTTCAAGACTTTTTCCAACCCTCTCTTAGAGAAAAAAGATGATTTTCCCTAGAAATAGACGAGTCAATTCTTAATTAGTAGGTTCATAAGGAAATTCTTAAGAGTATAATTGAACATCTTTTTAAAGACGACGAGGAATCATTTCTATTGAGTATCTAGACAAATATTCTCCGAAAGTTAATTCTGAACGCCTCAAATTTGGTCTCTACCAAAATATGGATTTTGATAATGAATGATGATCTCACTGAGATGGATTTAAGCCAATGAAAAAGTTTGACGAAGCAAGAGGTTAAAACATGTAATCTTTCAAGAGAAATTAGTCCTCTATTTGTCCTTCCTTAAAGTAAAGACTTAACTTTTGGAAAAACAAAGAAGTTTTGGAAAAGAAGAATTTTGAAAAAAAATAACACTTGTGATTTTCAAATTCCATCATCTTCTTTGGAAAAAAGAGGAAGTTAGAGGAAGAGATAGATCTTGATGTTAAAACATAGTGATCCTCTTTGTCCCCCATTTTGAATTGTGGTTAGAAATTGGCAACAAATGATTTGTAAAGATAATGAGGAGATAAATCAGGAATTTTTCAAAAGTGATAACAAAAGATTTTGGGGTTCATGAAATGGAGGAAGAGGAAATGCATTTCTATGATGGGTTACTTGAAGATGAGAATTTCTTTGAAATGAATGATAAAAAGGTTGAATCTTTGGAAAGAAAGACTAAAGAGGATTTTGAAACAAAAGTTGAACCTAAGTCCAAAAAAGAGTTACAAGTTGTTCATCCCGACATTGAAATACTTAACCATTTTGAGACTACCTCTTATGTCGGGAGTGATTATGTGTTTTATGAGGATTTTAATCTCGTGGATATGATATTCCCCATGAACATTCAGGGAAAGATATTTGACCCGGGGATAACATTTCATGAGAAATCTTTTGAAAAAGATGCTTTTAAGGATAAGAGTTCAAAAGAGTTAGCACCATCTAAAGCTCTTTTGACTCTTGATGTTTTTGACCCACTCCACCCACCCTTAATAGACTTTCATGTTACCAAAGCATTGTTCGGGTTCACATTTTCTCTCTTGAAAATCTTTTCTAAAAAGTTTTTTGAACCCGGGAACAAAAATGCTACGGTATATCTTTCATACCTAGTTTGGGGAGGTTTCCACCTTCTGGATTTCTCATCCTCACTTTTTATCCCCATTATTACTCTGTTGAAATGAGTCAAGCTAGGGACTCTTTAATAACAAGCTCTTCGTGGAGTCACCCCATGCTTATCTTTTATCTTCTTTCTATTTTTTCTTGCTCCCCAAGGACAAATCAATTCGGGTCAAGTATAGCTTGTACTTTGGTTAAACAAAAACGTAAGCTTTAAAGTCGTTTTGAGCTTATAACAATGAAAATTGATGAGAGGAGGCTTGTGTCTCTTTCGTTCTTTGTTGGTTGTTTGTGCGTATTTGTCTATGTTTTTCGATTTGGAAATTCATGTTTCAAAATTCTGAAGAACAAGCATGCCCACAAAAATAAAAGGGCGAATTTCCTTGATGGTCTCCAAATCTCTCCTTCATAAAGTATGAAATCCTCAATTGTCCTTGTCTTTATCGAACTACACTATTCTTTTGGCATGACCTTAGAATTTTTGTTACAAATGATTCATTTTGACCTTATTTTAAAAACATTGGACGACAATTTTTCGTATTAGTTTTGGGGAAGGATATCTTTGATATTTACTTGCACTTTACGCAACCTTGTTTGAAATACGCTTTGTGTGAAAAAAGTGAAAAAATTTAAATTTTTGCTTACAAGAGAAGCTCAAAAGAAGCTTAGTTTGGGAAAAACACCACTTTTTGGTAATCCGTTGGTGAGAAATAGGAGTTAATTTTGACTTGACCGGGTGAAAATGCCCTAGCTAGTTCTTTAACCTACCTTTTGTGGGGCTAAGCTTTCACAATACTATTGCCTTGGATTTAAAATTGGTGAGAACAAGAGATGGAATGTGTAAATATAAGTTTGTATTTGCTTAGCAAGGTTTATTTGGAAAACCTAAAGATTATATTATGATTTGTTGTCTTTTTACTCCCAAAACTCTTACCAAAACCCCCAAAAAACCTAATCATACGTGCTCGTTTTTAAATTACTTAAGTCAACCAAATGTCTTTAGAAAAAGTCTTACTTTTTAAAAAATTTCATGTTATTATTAAGGTAAGATTTTGGTTTCAAATTATAAGATTGATTTTCTAAAGTGAAAATTTTCCATTCATCAAAAATATAATTATAAAAAGAATGCCAATGAATGCATTTACAAATGCAAAAGCATTATAATTTTCGTGCAATTAAGCATTCGCGAAAATAGAATAATTAAAAGCTATAAATAGGTTTTAATCGTTTGGTCGTATCCCATGTGAGAGTGTAGACTCGGATGGGGTCGCAACTAAGGATTAAAGAAACTAAGTACGTGGAATCAAGTCGTAGGCATTCAGCATAGGGAGCGCGCCTAGGATGGTTATTTGCAACTAAAGGGGACTATGGATTCTAACTTTGTAGGAAAAAGGTGTTGTGTCGCTATAACGCCACAAACGTTAGCAGCGAGTGGAGGGTTCGAACTAAGAACACCGGTAAGTTGATGCGATATCCTATTTGGGAGAAAGGCTAGTAGGGTTATTCGAACAGAACAACATTCCAATTGAAAAAAATAATAATTATAGTATATGGGAACTATAAAAGTAATGGTAAAAATTTCATATTTCTAAAAATCAATTTATACGTTTTGTTTCCTATCTCTTTAGCTTTGAGTCGAGGTTTATCTATGTTATAACATTTAAGCTCACAAATGCTTAATTGTAAAGCATAGATGGATTTTTCAACTATAAAGATAAAATTGATACTATGATTGAGTTGAAAAGAAGTGCACACATCTAAGTCATATAGTATTATTCTTGGTGAGTGAAAAGTTTCACAAGTTGTAAGTATAAGAGCTTAACTCATTAGAGCTTATATTGACAATGATCTGTTTAATAGCTTTAGTTTAGTCTAGTGAAAAGTCAGAAGACGAATTTTCCCTCTTTTGCGCTACTATTAATCGGGAGTAAGCCTATTTCAATTGAGCCTATAAAGTTGCAAAATTGCAATGATTCCATAATTTGTTTCCATGAGATAGAAATGTTGATGAAAAGCTTGAGATGTTTAAAAAGAGGATTCATAAAGGTTAAAACAAGTGGCATTTTGAAACTATTTTAGTTACAAAGTGTACAATTGATAAAATTGCGTGAGGACACTACAATCCTTATGTTGGGGAATTATGATAAGTGTTAAATTGTATATAATAAAATACCCAGGTATTTTTGCAATAAAAGCCAAAAAATGCCAAAAGATGGAAATATGTGTGCTTTTGTGTCATAATGTGCAGGAAAGGATATCAAAGTCAAAAAAAAGCAAAAATGAGCCAAAACCGACAAGAAACGGAAAAGACAAGTACAAGAGAGAGATTTGAAGCCAATATCAAAGCCGGATCAGCCCGACACAAGAAAAGAAAGTCAATGAAGATCAAATTAAAGTCAAAGGATCAATAATGAACAAGTTTCAAATTCAAGTATTCTTTGGGGATGTTGAAAGTCAAGGAACTAAAGATGACAAATGCTAGAAAGTTAGGTTTAATAAAGAGAAAAAAAAAGATATCAACTACAAGGGCCCAGAGTGACAGTTTTCAAATCATTTGTCACTAGAACTTTATAGAAAGAAAACACAAGGGCTGATTGTGCAATTTCTCCAAACTTTCAAACACAAGTCGCGGCTAAACTTCTCCCTAACCACCCTCTAACCAACTTTCCCGCCCAAAACTCGAAAAAACCCAAACCACCCTAAATCTCTCCCGTTTCTTCCCACACTCACACCACCTCGTATTAACCCATATCCACATCATTTTGTGCACGTGGCAGCATCTTATTGGTCCGAACACATCATCAATAATCATCAACGGCTTAGATTCAAGTTTACAAAGATCAATGGCTAGAAATGAGTGTGTGTCTCATCCTCTCCTCACTCTCATCATCTCTCAGCTATAAATACAAGCTCTTAATTCGATTTTAAGAGTTAGTTTGAGAGTTAGTTCAATTTTTCTTTGTAATTTTCTTTTTAAGCCTACGTTTACTGTTCACTTTTCAATTAAGTTTTTAAAGTTTTCAATTCAGTTGTAATACTTGCTTCATATCTTGTACTAGTTTGTTTTTAAAAGCAAATAAAAAGTTGAGGAGAGTTTGTTTGCAAGCTTTCATGTAAAAAGCCGTTTTTAGTCAATAAGCTTGTAATAAGCTCATTTTAGCTTATTTTGTTTTCTCTTTTTCTAAAGTTGTTCAAAGTTGTTAATAGCGTTTGTTTAATACTGTTTTTTTGTCTATTAGTAATTCAATAAAGTTTCAATTGAGTTCATATGATCAAAATTGAAGCTTTAGGAGTAATAAGCTCAAGCAACTTATTGACGTTATAGCTTACTGGAATAGAGTCTAGTAGCCATTAGGTATATGACTTTAAGCCACTCAATCAGAGAGAGTGGCTAGTTCTCGATACAAACAATTTCGAGTTTTCGATTTACTATATTTCATTGTAGAATTTTTGAGCTAATCAATAGCTTATTGTATAGAGTGTCTTTGTGTGTGTTTAATCCTGTTGAACCTGCTTAGTTAGTTTAGAGTTTTAAATGCTTTAAGCTGTTGTAGTTAAAATACATTAGGTTTTCCTTTCTTAGAATTCTGTCTTATTAGTATAAAAGGCTAGCTGATAAACTAGCTTATTTTTCTTAATAAGCGATAGCTTTTAGTTCTTAGATAGCTTAATTAGGTTAGTTTAAGTGTGAGTAGATATAAGATTTTAATAGTTTTAGCTTTAAAATAGATTTTAAGTAAAAATTTTTTAAGAGACAGTTTTAGTAAAGTGGTGTTTGGGTCAAGGCATTTTTGACCATTAAAGTCAACACAACCTTGCCAAATCATTTTACTTAGTTGAGTTTTTCAAAGTTTACAAGTTTTAAACAGATTTTGAGAATTAGTTTGAAGAATTTAAAATTTTAGAGCTTAATAAGCTTGTTCTAGCACCAGGACAGTTTAGGTTCAAGTAGGTTCAAGTAGTTTTATAGATAGAGTGATTCACATTGTTTTAGAGTTCAATTTTGGTAAATAAAGGTTTAGTAGCATTAAGTGAGTTGGTTCATGAGTTCTAAACTAGGAATCTTAGCCTGCATTTGAGTTTTTGCCATTTACATCAGACTAAGTAGTATTAATTTAGTTAATACTGTTGAGTTTCATAAATCTCTAAGTTGTCTTCTAGCATTTGTAATTAGGATATAGGACTTAGTTTTGAGAAATTTAGAAGTACTCTATTAGTTTTACATAAATCAACTCTTAAGTTTCATTTTCAAGCTCTTAGACTAGCTTAATTTTTCCTGTAAAAGTAGTATAGTAGCAGCTTAGATTTTCAGCTTATTTCTTTTTGATGTCTTATTTCTAGTTGTTATGTTAAAAAGCCTTTTAGCTAGGTGTACTTTATAATCATAGGAAAGCTTATTTCCAAAATTTCAGTTTCTAGGATTTAGTAATAAGCTAGTTAGCTTATTAAGATTTACTTAATTTCAGTCAATAAGCTGGACATTAGCTTTTCAATAGCAAGTTTCTTTTTAATCTTGTTAACTTGTAGCTTATCTCATTTTAGATATCTATAGTATACAATATAAGCTTCATATAGCTTCTTTTGGATTTCATTTTCATTTAGAAATAAGCTAGATATAAGCTAGAGTTTAGAAAAATTAGATTTTTAAAGTAAACACCTTAGTTTCTGTAACAGAATTAAATGCTTATTTTCTAGCTTATTCAGTTGTTAAAAGTAAAATGTGCTTTTATTAAAGTTGTAGAGTATAAGCTCAAGTCCAACTTTGTAGTTTTAAGTTTTTGCTAATTTTCATTTTTTAATAAGCCAAAAATAAGCTGAATCGTAGGGTCTAATTTGTACTTTTTCAATAGTTAAGGGTTACCCGTTTTAACTGAAGTGTAATTTCCTTTTAGTTACCCCGCCTACCCTTTACTTTCTTTATTTACACTTTCTACCATGTACTTTTTAGAATAATAAAATAGTTTTAATATTTTTAATTTTAGTTTTAATAAAATTAGGTTTTAGTTTTTAATAGGCAAAATTAAAGTTCAATTGGTTTATAAAATTTGGGCATTTTCATTCCATTAAATTTCTGCACCTTTTTAGTAGATAAAAAGCATTTTTCTTTATTTTTTCAGTAAAATTTGTATTTTCTAGAAATTAAAATAGATTTTAAGTAATTTCTTTTTCTTAAAAAAATTCATAGAAAATAGAAAAATGTTTGGAAAAATCTAATTTTTTTTGTGATAATTTTCTTTTTCATTCTAGTATTTTTGAAAAATAAAAATAGAATTTTAGTTTTAATTTTTAGAAAAAGTTTATTTTAGTAATTCATTTTACTTTAGAAATTCCTAAAAAATTCAAAAATAGTTAAAAAATTCTAAATTTTTTTTCTAAAATTTTCTTTTTAAATTTGTGATTTTTAGGTATAAAATTTGTTAATAGTAGTGCTTTAGATTTTAAATTTCAGTTAAGCTCACGTTTTTAATTTTCGTGAATTAAAATTTCGTGCTAGTTAATTGATTTTAGTTTCTTTAATCATAGTTTAATTGTACTCTTATATTCGTAGTGTAATTCAAAGTTCAAAAATCCTTTATTCATTCTTAACTTGAATCCGAATTATTCCCGAATCTCAATTCACGACTTCGTTGGGAAACGACCCGAGAAGAAATACTTCCCGGTTAAAAATATACGTATTGTATTTTCTTAAGTGAGATTTTATCCTTTTATTTCTCTTGTTTGAGAAGTAATTTGGAAAGAATTGTCACAAGATTTATACTATACATATATAAATTTGACTAGTGCATATAGATACAGCCAAGGTGTCCCGTGGTTTTTACCCGTTTTGGGGTTTTCCACGCTAAAAGTTTGGTGTTCTTGATGTGTATTTGATTACATTTTTTATATGTTATTTTGGGGCTGATTTGAGACTGTCAGAGGCTGATTAGAGTTGTTTTTATTTTCCCTATTTGTTTGCATCCTCATAGGTTCATACGGGTTTGGGTAAGTGCTGTCAAACGAAGGTTTTGCTTCTGCAATTGTGTTTATACCGTTATGACCCATTGCACTTTACCCGTCAGATATGGTGTTCACATGGGTTTAGGGTTTAGGGTTTAAAATACATAAAAATCAGTTTGGAAGCCCCTTGAGTTTTTTGAATACGCAAATAAGTTTTAAAAAATAAATTAATATTACAGTTACGTATAATTTATATATTGTGATTAAAATATGACATTTAATTTGAGAATCATGTAAATTTAACATTTTCAGAATCAAAATTTGATCATTTTGAACTGAATGCGCCGTGTCGTTGTTTTCATGTTTTGTTAATCTTAACTATATATAATATATTTCTCATGCATTTTTTTTAGATATCTTACTTAATTTTTTAAGTTTACACATCTTTTTAATTTAGACTTTTTAATTTTTTTTATTAATTATCAAAAGTTAATTTATTAACATGTTGTAAATGAAAATTTGTGATAAATACATACGGATGTCCATATTCTGTAATATTAGATAGAGTTTGAATCTCAGTACAAAATAAACATCAATTTGTTTAATCTTTATCGTTGTATCTATTCTTTCAAATTTATGTTCACAATATATTATCAGCACGTTATAAAGGTGGTTTTTAATTTTCTCGACTTCTAAATGGTAATTCTCGAATGCAGTTTTCTTCGTAATTTATTAAATCGTTGGTTCGAAGTTACCAATTACTAATGTTTGCTATGCGATGATAAGAATTTTGATTTCCTAGTACGTGGTGCATTTTATTGTTTCTATTAGCTTAAAAACGTAGTTGGCCACTTTAACTACGTCATAGTTACATTTGGCCATCAACTGGAAAGTCTGCATCAGCAAACTATGGCATAGTTCACACCCACAACTACGCGGTAGTTGAGTCGAAACCTATAAATAGAGGTCCATTCTCTGCTCATTCGTATCATTCATTCATAGGGAAGTTCCAGGGATTTACTAGGGCTTCTAGAGAAAGAAAAATTCGGCTTCATCCGTAACTAGTCCAAGGGAGAAATCACTTTTACTAAAATTTTTTCATTAATCATTCATCACAAACATTGTAAGATCATAATGTTTATTCAATCCAAGAATTCCTTCATTATTTCTTATGTTATATGTAGTATGAGTACTCCTTAGATCGTTATTAAGACTCGTCTAGGATATAGTAACAATGATATAACAGATTTAAAGGCTCATATTTTTAGATTCATTGGATTAATTGGTTACGAAGATTATTGTTTATCACCTATTTGAAGATGAAGTGGAATTACTTGGATACGTGTTTTATCATACCTTTTAGCAAGAGGTAACTTGTTCATGCGTTCAACGTTGTGACAAAGACTTGAAGAATCTAGCAAAGGTTTGTGATCTACAAACTTACGGTGCTTAATGCTCACATTTGCTATCACTTTAAGGAGTTACGTTGTTGTGCTCAGTGTCTCATTGAGAAGATGAGGATAACTGTCAAGAGGTTGTGGTATACTTATATTTCACAGATTTATTTATAAGTTTAAAGTTACGTGGATAGTACAAGATATAAGACACAAGTTTGGGTTATTCTACTTCAGCATCAAGTTTGTTATACTTAGTTTTCTTCATCAGTAATCATTACATAGAGCCTACAGAATTTGAAGATTCAAGAAATGGTTAACATATGGGTTTTAGGGGAAGCTTAATGTTAAAATGTTTAACCATTTATATGTTACATCAAGGTGAAGGTTTTTACTAATACTAGCCTTTGTTACTACTGCTAGTGTAAGTTTCTACTACTCAAGTTCATTTTTCTTAAGGTGCGTAATGGAGGGTAATTTGGGTAATTAGAAAACTTGGATTAGAAGTGTAATATTGGTTCGTAGTTGTGAAGATCAAAGTTGCATACTTTAGTCCCCTATTTGATATTGACAAAAAGGGGAAGAAGATTTGATGATTTGCAACTTGTAGATCCTTGGTAGCTTAAGGGGAAGTTTTCATTCGTATATTAACTTCAGGGGAAGTTCGTGCTTATTTGGTTTTGTCATTATCAACTAGGGGAAGATTGTTGGGAATTATATTTGAGTTGATAAGACAAAACAAGAATGAAACAAGATGGAAACAAGAAGGACCAAAGTTGTTATTATGGGATTCTACAAGATGTAGGAGATAATGAAGATTTGGTCAAAAAGAAGATAAAGATGAATATTAATGAGAAGATAAAGATGAATAATTAATTGATTCTCTCATTAATATCTTTTATTAGTTTCCATGTAAGCCTTGACTCCTTATGCTATAAAAGGAGGTCCAGGCATATTGTTTTAATCATCTAGAAAAGTGTGTGTTCATCATATGAGAGTCGACTAGATACAAAAGTGTGTGTGTACACGTTTGTATAATTAGTGTAGACGTCTAGAGTTTAGCCTCAAGGATCTTTGATCCCTATTACTAGTTAGAGTAACCGATCTATTCTGATCAAATAGTATTTGGGGCTGTGTTGATTAATAAAGAAAGACCTTGAAGTAACTTTGATTTGTGTTTGTTATTTCTGCTATGCAATTTATATCATTGTTACTATATTATCCTAGATGAGGTCTAAACAACCTCTAGCTTAAACGATCAAAGAACCTATCACGTGTTTTAGGTTTTCACAATTGGTATCAGAGCCTCATGGCTCTCGATCTAGGATCTACAAGGTTTTGAAGAAACCCTAAAACCCTAATTTTTCAAGAAACCTATCAAAAGGTCTAAAAAAATCAAAAAAAAACCCCAAGCTACAAAGACTCTATTGGAATACATTAATTAAATATAAGTAAGTGATTCCTCTAATCCCTCCCCCCCTCCAATTGGAATCTTACAGATGCGAGCGGGTGTTTTTTGCATCTTTTCTTAGTTTGCACAGTTTGCTCCTCCCACTATGATATCTCAAGGATCATAAAGTATATATTCCTAATTATATTTTTTTTTGAATGGAATTGGGAATCTCCTCTCTGGATAGAATTAATGAATTAAAATTCATATGGCTAATAATGTTAAATCAAATGGCACGAATTAGAGACCAAACCCACGGCAACAACCCAGCCCTCTAATCAACAAGCAACAAAGACTGAATGACGAAGTTTGATCAAACCCACCCCCCAAAACCAACCACCCCCGACGACAGCGGCCCCCCACCCCCGCCAGTCAGCACACTAACGCACAATAACAACACCACCCCAAAAAAAAACTCCCTGTCTGACCCACAAGAACTACTTCAACCCCATGAGTGATTACACCCCCCCAATTAGGACCCTCACCCGGAACTCCCTGCCGCCAGAAATCCTCCACACCTCCCCGTGGCCGGTGCCCCTGTGAGAGTAGCAATTGACACCCCAACCCCTTCCGTGATCCCACCCAACCATCCACCCCCCTACCAAATCACACCCAAGCTAGCCGTGTCGAACCGTCCGAGATAAGTAAAAATATTGCACTGTAAACACCACACGAATCGCGGTCAAAGACCCTCTCAATAAGTATGCTCACTCTGACCCCCCCCACCCCCCACAATCCGGAAGAGCTCCTCGCCCCACCTCATCCGCGGCCATGGACCCACATGTGTGTCGCCAGCAAGCACCACACCACCAAACCCACCACCCCCTACATGGCACCACATACACCCACGTACAACCACACCGACATACACGCACTAAACCGGCACCGCAGAACAGCCGCACCTCACACGAAAACGGATCCCCCCGAACCCCACAACCAGGACGTAACCCGCCCAGGGCAAAACCAAAATGCAGTACCCCCCACCTGCCCCCCCACTACCCAGTGGAGAACCAACCCGAAAACCACCCAGACACCCCACGGCAAAAGCCCAACCCAACCTGTCTCCTTACTTTGCTCGTACAATAATTTGAGCCCGCCCCGACCCAAACCGCCCCATAATACCCCCACCCCCCCCCCCACCCCCACACCCCCCGTACCTCCCCCAACAACCCAACCCCCTCCCCGTCAACCACCACCCCGTCCCCCTGACATCCAAGCCCGTAAAAAACGCCCCTCTCCCACCCCTAAGGCCCCCCAAACTCACCCCCCCCTCCACCGACAACCAAGCACACCTCCCACCCTGCACCCCGATCCCCACAACCACCCCACGCAGCCCCATCCCACCATCCACCCCCTACCCCCCCCCCTGCAGCGATCCCACCACTTGAAACACCGACCCCCGGCTGGGCCCCCCAGAACGCCGAAAAACGTAAGACCACAACACCCCATACCGACGACCGCCCCCAGGAAAAAATGTCCCTAAGCACAAGACACCCTGCCTCTAACCTAGATATAGTGTCCCCCATCGTATATAGAGATCTTCCAACACCCCCTAACATCTCTCACTGTTAAATGCACCCGATCAAACTAGTGACCCAAGTAAGGGTGGGGATTGTTAGTCCCGATAGATCTATCCAAAACACCAGCGCTCACTATAATAGCAATTAACGGTTCAAGATAAAATGGAATTCACGGCACTACGGGAACTTAAGTTGCATTAATAATCAGGCAGTAATCTGGATAGCATACACTTTGAAAAACACTTGTGTCCAATAGTAAAACAAGCAATGTAATTCACCCCGTAGATTTTGTAAAACAATTGTAGAAAAAGGGGCTATGAACTCACCTCGAGTGAATGGAAATCAACAAGTATAGAAAATGCGTCACAAAGGGATCCGAAGGCAACCTAATCCAATATAGGTCATATAAGTACCGAGTACTTTAATATAATCTTATAGTTGTTACATCGAACTATCGATCGGTGCGATCATAATTAAAAGAGGGTCAAACATGACGTTCGAGGTTAAGTACACATTAAATCGTGAAATCCAACAACTCGTCTAAACGCCAACCGAAGAGTGCCCTCATTATGATACTCCCTAGTAATAAAGTACTAATGATAACCACATAAAATCTATAAAGCTCAATCACCAACTGATGGATTTTGGAAAAATTGTGCTTAACACGTTAAAACGATTATAATTATCGTTTAGTGTAAAACTGCGAAACTTTCGCGTTATTAACCCGATTCGCAGCGTTTCTTATGTACATTCTTTCGTATAAAGATGGGCTATCGATATTTGACAATATTTAAAAAAATTTACCCCTAATAACATAACTTTACTGTTCATAACAGACATGAGTTTTACAAAATTCGTATTTAGTCGCGTAAAACCGTAAATTCGTATTTTATTCGATTATAGCTCCGTTTTTAATGATTCTTTCGAACGTTCTCGTATTATGAAAGTTCTATATTTTAAGAGGTTTAAAAAAAATATAAACTTTCTGTCATGAATATAACTTTTTAATAAAAAAGTTTATAAAATATTAATTGTCGTAAACTTTGCAAATCCATAGACTCGTTCGTTATTAATTGAAAAATTACGATTCCTATCATTTTGGAATCCTAACAATATGTATTATTTGTTAAAAATATCAAACCTATGCTGTGTTGATAATAGTTTTAAAAAAATGTTATTTTTTGATAAAAAATAACTTACGACTTCGTTTATTAACGAATAACTCGATTTTTTAACGTAACTTTTTTCGTTATTCATCGTTATAACAAGTTTCTTACTTTTTTTGGAATCGACGGTGAAAAGTTATTAGCTTATAAAAATATAAATGGATATGTACCAAATTCGAATATTGGACAGCAAGTGGGTTGGAGTTTGTTAAGTCCATTTTTGATCATTTCTTTAACGTTATTATACTTTTTATTTACCCACATTACTCATATAACCCTATATATTATATATCATCCTTATATTAGTATTAACTTGTCCATAATAGTCCTCATGTGTCCAAGTCACCCATGTTAACAAATCCATTAACATACAATTAATACCAGAACTTCACATTAATAACTTATTTTTACAAGTTTTGCCAATAATCATTTTCATGAAATAAAAACCTAATGGTGATTTAAGGCTAAATAAAATATCATATGCATAATTTAAAGAAAGTTATAGCAACATAAAGAGTTTAAAATGACCTAAGAGTATATGATAAGAGTGCTAGTACTAAACCCCTAAGATTTCTTTCTCTTGATTATTACATGAATATGGTTAACCAATGCTTGCAAATGTCTTAGTATATTCTTTAGAATAGGTTTTATATAAAGGGTAAGGGTTTGTAGAAAATTTTGTAATGGATTGTGTAAGGTTGTGTTGGTTTTGAAGCCCGTGAGCTCTATAGGCAAAAAGATAGGTTTGTGAATTATTCTCTAATGAAAGTGTGTATGATACTTGCTAGTTGCTTGCATGATATATTAAGAAATAAACTTGATGATTAGTCAAGAGACATAAGGGGAGTCTTAGAATGGCCTTAGTTTAGTCTTTGGTCAAGGCATGGTAGGGAAGGTGTTGCCATAATGAGTATGGTATTAATTGACCAACTTGAAATCTTATCTCATTATCATGTATAATCTTGTATATGATAACAAGATTTTCGAAATTACAAAGAATACATGATATATTTATGAATTTTAGTGTATTGGGTATAAAAGTGGGTATTTGTTGAAAAGCGTAGAAAAGTTTTGGGTGGTTCCCGGGAGTGGCCTAAACGTAATATATCGCGAAACGAATCATTACGTAACCATTAAAAATAAAATAAACAAAGTTTAATAGATTATACTCAAAATAATACTTAACACTTGCTTGATGGCACATTATTATTTGTTTGGTGTCCGAGTTACGCTAAACATAATATTATAGACTTACGCGAATGAAAAAAAAAACAATTAAAAATAAAAGTAAACGCGTACGAGACGAAAAAAAAAAATAGTACAAAAGATAACGACGAAAAAGTACCTGAAAATACGGAATGTTTACAAGATTCTTCCGTTAAAATGAGCCTTGTTCCTCAAGGCTCAAAGTTTGCGACATTTGACGAAGGTACGGGTTTCGGAGAAGAGATTCCGGATTGATTTCATCAAACTGGATGTTAGCCTCTGGCGCGCTAGTCACGCGTCAGCACGTGGCCATCGAGCCACTTGCGAATTCTATTTTTACGGATTTGATTTTGTCGGTTTTCCTCTTATCCGACACATGTGGAAACTTCAATAAAGGTATGTATATGATATTTGAGCATTTGGGAACACTCCAAATGAGGTTTAGACTTAAAAAGGAGCAAAAATGAATCCTCCCATTTTTCTGCAAAACGCCAATTCAAATCTTTTATCAACGCCTCTAGCCAAGGCTGAAACTTCTTTCTAAATCTAGTATGATCATGTTTTCAACATACCAACAAATGAAAGTATTCATTTGACCCTAATCTGGATTTACGTTGTTCCTAATCACGTAATGGGTTTTACTCCCTTACTGGTCAAACTAAGTCAAATGTCACTTTGCGTAAACGCATTCTTTCCCATTATGAGATATGCTTTACTTAAGATGCAAATCACTTAGTTTATTTACATCAACATGATTAGTGATCAAATCCATTGTTGATTATTATGGATTAAAGTATAAATGACTAATTGAGTTTGTGGTATTTAAAAGTTAATTATACTTTGACTTTTCTTACTTTCTTACCCACATAAATGTTTTACAAACTCACAGATAACTGTTATTATAAGAAAACTCAATCAACGGGAGATGAGTGTCCCAACTACTACCAAAATCTATAACACAAGCTCGAAGCATATCCTCCAGCGTTTGAATAGTACGCTCACTCTGACCGTCGGTCTCAAGGTGGTAAGCCGTACTCATATGTAGTTTTGTACCCAACGCCTCCTAAAGAGCTTGCCATAAGTGTGACGCGAATCGACCATCACGGTCTAAAATGATTGACACCGGCACACCATGTCTTGCTACGATCTCGTTGATATAAATTCTTGACAGCTTCTCCATTTTGTAATCCTCACGAATAGGTAAAAAGTGAGCCGACTTGGTCAATCTATCCACAATGACCCAAATCGCATCATACCCACTGCTGCTTCTAGGCAACTTTGTGACTAAGTCCATTGTTATCTTCTCCTATTTCTACTCAGGGATTTCTGGTTGCTGAAGCAATCTTGAGGGTTTCTGATGTCCGGCTTTAATCTTAGAGTATGTAAGACACCTGCTAACGTACTCACCAACGTCTCTCTTCATACCAGGCCACCAATACACGTCTCTCATATCATAGTACATCTTATCTGCACCCGGATGTATTGAATATCTAGAAGTATGAGCTTCATCCATGATCAATTTCCTTACATCACCAACTGATGAAATCTAGATACGATCGAAGAAGTAAATTCCACCATCATCTCGTCGCTCAAAGTGTGTTTCTAATCCTCTTAGCCATTCAGCTGGGGCTTTGAAATCCTTGGAAGCTTTGCCCTGTGCTTCCAAAATCTTAATCTTAAGTCCAGAATGAATAGTAATACTCATAGCACGTACTCGCCTTGGCTTGAGCCTTTCTTTTCTACTCAAGGCATCTGTCACCACATTTGCCTTGCCCGGGTGGTATTTGATCGCACATTCGTAGTCACTAAGCAGCTCAATCCACCGCCTTTGGCGCATATTCAAATCTTTCTGGTCGAATATGTACTGGAGACTCTTGTGGTCAATGTAGATAACACTTTTCGTCGCATAAAGATAATGTCTCCAGATTTTAAGGGCGAACACCACCGCACCCAATTCCAGGTCGTGAGTGGTATAATTTTTCTCATGCTTCTTTAACTGTCTTGACGCATACGCTATCACTTTGCCCCGCTACATCAGCACGCACCCAAAACCTTGTTTCGATGCATCACAATAGACTACAAAGTCGTTTGGTCCATCGGGGAGTGCTAACACTGGAGCATTGCATAGCTTCTCCTTCAGAATGTGGAAAGCTTCATTTTGCTTATCGCCCTACACATATGCCTTATTCTTTTGGGTCAACAGGGTGAGGGGTTTGGCGATCTTGGAGAAATTCTCGATAAATCTCTGGTAGTAACCCGCCAATCCTAAAAATGAACGGATTTAAGTTGACGATTCAAGAATCTTCCAGTTCTTGACTGACTCAACCTTGCTAGGATCCACGTGGATACCGTCGTAGTTGACCACATGTTCTAGGAACTGGACTTCTTTCAACCAAAATTCGCACTTTGAAAATTTGGCGTATAACTTCTCCTTCTTGAGTAAGTCTAAGGATTAAGAAAGAAAAGGGAAGATTAGGGTTTCAAAACCGTAATCTAGGGTTTATAAGCTTGTAAGCTTTGGTTTTGAATCTAAACACGGGTTTAGAACTTATTTCTCATCTCTTACATCATCCCTAAGGTTTTCTTAATTCCTTTATACTTTTACTTCTTATGATTTTATGTGTTATATGTTAAATATGGCTATAATCACCACTAAGGACTTTTAAATATGTAAAATGAGTTAATTATTATGTTAATTAATTATGCACATTATTTTTATGTCATATGGTCATATATATCATGGAAAAGTGAAAGTAAAAGTATGTTAACATATGGATTAAGTATAAACATGTTTAGGTTAAATTAGGGTTTTATAATGTTTCTTAATCTTCACATGTGAAATTAATGGAAAGTAATATAAATAACTTGTTAATCATGAACAAATGAAAAATATATGGACTAATGGACATTAATATAAGTATCACATAGGTTACATATAGTTATTAGGGTTTCTATAAAAACTACTTTAGTTGAAAAATACATAAAATAAGCTTTTAAAAAAATACACTTGGATAATAAAGGGGTGTAAAATTTCGACACTTAGACAGTAGGTTTTGACCTTATATAAAAATAATACGCCTCATGCCGATTCCGAAATGATAAGAAACTTGAAAAACCGATTTATAACGAAAAAGATACGTTAATTGCGAGTTTACGACTATAAATACTTTTATAAAACTATTTTTATAAAAGTTACTATTCATTACAGCAACTTTCATTTTAAAAACATCTAATATATGATATAACTTTTAATTACGAGATCGTACTCGAAAGAATCGCTAAAAACGGAACTATAACGAATAAACTACGACGTTTTCGATAATTAAAGTTTATAAAAGTAATTTTATAAACTATGAACAGTAAAAAGTACTATTCATCAGCAGATTACTATAAAATATAATACGATCTTTTTAATAACAAAGCTACTCCGAGAAGGAATCACTAAAATCGGGATTAAAACGAATAAGTTATTACGATTACAAGTTTACGCTAATTAAAACTAAAAACTAATATATAGCTGTTGTGAATAGTAAAAACACTATTCATCGCAGAAATTCAAAAACTTGAAAATGTAATATTTTGATCACTCGTCTTACTACGAAGACGTGGACGTAAGAAACGCGAGCAACGGGCTTAAAACGCCACATAGTCATTTTACGAAAGTTATATTTATAAAAATTTTCCTTATAAATAATATTTTACGTAAAACGATTAGTCGGATGATTATGCTATATATATATATGAGTGGTTATCAAAGTGCTATAATACTAGGGAGTTTCATAATGAGGCCTCTTCGGATGGCGTATCGACGAGTTGTTGGATTTACGATTTAAAGTGTCCTAACTCCTCGTACGTCATGTCATGACCTCTTTAATTATGATAGCCCGAATGATAGTACGATGTAACAACTATAAGATTATATTCAATGTTATTAATTAAAGTACTCAGTACTTATACGGCCTTAATTTAAATAGGTTGCATTTATCGTCTTGCGTGACGTTTTATCTGTGATTATTTGGACTATCTGTACTCAAGGTGAGTTCATAGCCCCACTTTTTACAGTTTTACTGATTTACTATTATTTGGGGTGAGAACATGCTTTGTTTTATAAATTGGACGCAAGTGTTTAAAGTATATTGATTATGTGTTTGCCTAAGTAGCGATAACCCTCCTGAGCCCATTATCATGAACTGTCAATTGCATAGATGTAGTTGTTAATTGCATTATGTGAGCGCGAATGTTATAAATAGATCTATTGGGATTAACCTCCCCGTTTGGGTGATTAGCTATCACTGGGAACGAACGTTGACCATGTCGGACTTGGATGTTGCGGGTTACAACATCTGTACGGGCAAAATAACTGCTAAAATAGCAAATATAGGTTGAGCTTCGGTGTCATGAGCTTAGTGCAACAGTAATCTGGTTTTGTGATTGTTGGCATATGTTGTAACATCACGGGAAAGTCTTGCGGTCCTGCATAATTTAAATACATAAACCTATGAATTCACCAACATTTTTGTTGACGTTTTAAGCAATGTTTTCAGGAGGTCAATAGGCACGAGGTGCCAAGGATGCATTGGATTATGTTTTGGATTGCACTGTTAAAGACTTAGGTGCATCATGTTTTGGGAAATCTATGTCGTCTTTTGTAATATTAAATAAAGAACAAGTAAAGCTATAAGCTTTTGTAATATGTCTTTTATTTAAATCCAATGTATCAATCTAAACGACTTTTGTGTCGTTCTTATATATATCTTGTGCTGTTGATCTTGAAGTAACATGCCCCGGATCCTTATTCCGCTGCGACCCATTTTGGGGGTGTTACATAAATAACAATGTCGGTCATTCCTCCCTGACCGGGCTCAACCTCAAAAAGAAATGAATCATACTCGAGAAGAGAGTTATTATCATGAGTAGTGGTACTGCCACTTCTGGTCTCTTCCGTATGATGGCTAAAAGTCTCAAATTTGGATAAAGAGTTATCCAAATGAGAAAGAGAAGTATTGGACTCCTCAAAGAACGAATCACTATCCACAACGGGAATAGGAAATGAAGAGGGAAGGAATTGAAATTAAATCAAGTATTATATATAAAGAAACCCCCAATTTAAATAAATTTTTTAAACCAAAACAAAAATTTGGATATCTGAAAGTAAGTAAGGATTGAGAATAACCGCGACCGGGATATCGGTAACGATAAGGATTGCTGATAATTTTGAAACAAAGAAAATCTTAAAAATTTTGGTTATAGACTAGTTTGAAAATGACCCTGTTCCCTATAACCTTGGCTCTTGATACCAATCTGTAACACCCCCAAAATCAAGTAGCAGCGGAATGGTAACAATAGGGTGCCACGTCACAGTACAACAAACAAGATATAGGAAATGACCTCAAAGAGACGTTTTAAATAAGTACATTCGATGCATTATAAAATATCAGAGTTTTTCACAGTAAGGTCCCAAATAACTTAAAAGCGTCATAAACTTCAAGATACATTTGTAACACAATTTTCACGTTTTCAAAAGGATGACATAATTTTTTAAAGTTAAAGAGTGCATCGAATATAAATAAACACATAATCCATCTTCATGATATCCCCGCAGCTCCCCTCCAGAAATTACACCTTGGGACCTGAAATTAAACATGCAAAAATCAACACAATGGTGAAGTGAATCATAAGGTTTATATCAGTAAATAAGTGGACCACAATAATTTACGGTAGAGGTAGACTATAAAACAAATTCAGTATCCAAAACATGTATTATTTGCTCATAAGCTCTGGACACCGAAACCGTTAACTGTCAATCCCCAAAAAAAGTAGAAAAGGGTGTCGCCAACATCCAACAATCCTCTAAATGTAAATGCACCATGAACAACTATGTGACCAACAAATTCCAGGGTTGGGATTGGTATTAGTCCCGATAGATCTATCCACAACACTACGCTCAATACAATAAGCAATTAACGGTTTCAAGATTAGGTAGGACCTTAATGTGGCAAATTGCGGTAACTTTAGAGCAATAATATATTCAGACACTAATATGGATAGCATGACAATTTAAAACACTTGTGTCCATAGTTAAAACAAGGCAGGTAATTTTCACCCCGTAGAGTTTATAAAACCAAGTAGATGGAAAATGAGGTATGAACTCTCACCTCAAAAGTGAATAAATAATCGTAAGTCGACGAGTGGAAATGTCACTGAAGTCCCGAATGCAACTAGATAATTATTTGCCGAATGATGTACTGTATTATTCTAAATACTGCATCACAAGTTATAGCGTTACATCACCACCTAAAACTTTTTGTTTAATTTAAAAAGAATGAAACAATATTTAAATCGCATTTGCTAAATAATAACCATGTATTTGTACTCATAATATAAACATAGTATACTTGTCCAATAATTTATTTATTTGTTAAAAACACTTGATTTTACGTTTTTATGATTCGTACAATGTTGTCGTATAAGTAGTTTAATCATATTGTAAAATAAATCATTTTATAAAGTAGTAAGAAACATGTAAAAATTTATATATGATGATTCTAAAATTTTTCGCAGAATTTTTTGTATTAAAAACGAACCAGCCACTATTCATGTCAGGAAAAGTGTCTAGTAACAAATTATAAACCAAAAATTATGAAAATCGCACGTTTATAGTAAAATGTTCATTCCGACCAACTTTGTAGATTTCAATACGCTCAATCGTACCCGATGGTCCACAAAACTGAGTCAGTGCTGCTTAAGCATTCAACGGTTTTTCAGCTTTTATAAATACTGTTCGATAAACTTTTGAAACGTCGTATCTTACTCGTATTTAACTCCTTATTTAGTAATTCCTTTCGAGCACGTTCTCAAGTAATTAAAAAGTTCTACTTATTTATGATGTTTTGCCAAAAATAAATGTTCCTGATGAACAGTAACTTTTTATAAAAGTATTAATTATCGTAAACTTGTAATCGTCGTATCTCCTTCGTTATAAATCGGTTTTTTGAGTTTTCTACATGCCCACGATCCTTAGTGGACAAGTAGTATATTTATAAATCTAACATCCTAGCTGGAATTCGAACCAAAACAGCCCCTTATTAATAATTAGGTATTTATATATATAAACTTGTTTTAATTAGTTTTTATCTTAAATAATATACCATAAGTCCTCCATAATACTTTATATCATATGTCTCATATATTACAAGGTCCATTAGTCCATTTTGTCCAAGATTCGTCCATGATATCAAGTCCTTTACAACACTTTCACTTATAAACCTTTTTAGATTTTTTTTACTAGTTTAGGTACATACTTCTTAATAAGTTAACCATTCTTATATAGGGCTTATGTTTCAATTATAACATGTTCTTAACATCCACAAGACGTATGAAAAGTATATAAACCATGATCGGAAGTAAAACTCATTTTACATGTTTATAAATATCCTAAATGGTGATTTAACTATATGAACATTATACACATGAAATAAAAGCTAGGTGGTGACTTAACAAAATAACTAGTATGTAAACATGTATATGAAGTATTGACAATAGTTTAAGGTTTAGAGGACCTTTATCAAGTGCGTAGGATGATGAAGAAACAAAAACCAAACTCCAAATTGAAACCCTAGATGGAAACCCTAATGTGATCTTGTTTAAACCTTTGCTAGAAATATAATACCCCAAGCTTCCAAAACCAAATTCTAAGAATGCATGAACACTTAAGTGATTATTAAAATGAAAAGTTATGGATTATTTGTTGATGTTGTTTTGCTGTCGTGGTTATGAGAGAAAGACAAAGAGATATGTTGGAGCTTTATGGTTATCGAATGGTGTGCCATGAATAAGCAAGTGAAGAACACATTCAATTATATAAGATGTTTGTCAAAATTACTAAATAAAAAGTTCCAAGTGCTAAAGCATGAGTGGGGGGGGGAGTGGGGGGGGGTTTTGCAAAAGGAGAAAAACAAGAAAATATGTTGGTCAAAACTAGATCAAGTCCTACTAGTTGTGATAAGAAGTTCTAGGTATGTTTTGTGTCCTATGGTCCTTGTGGATGCGTAAATTTGGGAAAGGAAGGACACAAAAATGTTCCTTGCTTTTTATGAGGTGCAAACTTAGTAGCACAGCCAAAATATGTTTTTTTTTAAGTAGTTTAGTTTGAATATAGAAGTGTATATAATCATATAAATAAAACTTTTAATTCTATCTTGGATCTCTTTCAAGTGTGGCCGGCTAAAGTGAGTTAAGTGGGTAGAGTTTATATTTTTTTGGGTATTGGGTATAATAGAGGGTATTTGTTGAAGTGTAGATAAGTTTTGGTGGTTCCGCGAATGCCTAAATATATTTAAATAAATGCAACGTAAAACGATTACGAACCGATAAAATAAAATACAAAAAGTTAATAATTACTTTAAAAAAATGTTTATTTGACGTAAACTTTAATTTGTTTGGTGCCCGATTACGTTAAATGATAATTTTTAGCTTACGCGATTTAACTTAACTATTAAAATTAAAAGTAAATGCGTACGAGACTAAAATAAATAGTGAATTAAATAGCGTCGTAAATGACCTGAAAATACAAAATGTTACAGTCTCCTCCGGTTAGAAGAGCCTTGTCCTCAAGGCTCAAGTTGCAACACGTGAAGAAGGTACGGTTTCAGAGAAAAGGTTCGGATATTTCTTCCGGAACTGATCTTCACGTTCCCAGGTATACTCAGCTCCTTTTCGAGAGTTCCAACGAACTTTGACTAATGAAATTGTTCTTCGCTTTAGCTTTTTCACATCCCGTTCCACTATCTCAATAGGCTCTTCGACAAAACGCAGATTTTCATCATAAAATCAGATCTCTTCCAAAGGCACTTGAACGCTGGCTCAGCTAAGCACTTCTTGAAGGTTGACACATTGAAACGTGCCGTGGACACAACTCATTTCGTGGTGAAACTTCAGCACCGATAACTACCGATTCAACACATTCCACAATTTCAATACGGTCTAACATATCGTGGTGCCAAGCTTGAAGCTTTCCTTTTCTTACCAATCGTACACTCCCTTCCATGGAGATACAAATAAGTAACACTCGGTCTCCAACTTATGAATAAAGAGGCTAACAGGGGGGGGGTATGGGAGTGGAGGGGAGGGTAGTGTGCCTCATATCAGCATAGCATATTCTGGCGACTCCTTGCCGTTTCAACCTTTCCGAATCTGAATAATCTTTTTTCCGTCGTTTCTTCACAATTTCTAGTCCAAGTAAGCCTGACTCTCTCCTACTTCAGTCCATATCACGGGGATCTAACACTTTCCGCCCGTAATAGAGCCTCAATGTGCGCACTTAAACGCTCGGTAAGTGTAATTGTTATTATAAGAAAACTCAACCAACTGGAGATGAGTGTCCAACTGCCACAAAAACCTAACACAAGCTCGCAACATATAAATCTTCAGCGTCTAAATAGTACGCTTACACTGACCCATCGCGGTCCCAGGGTGTACGTACTCATGTGGTAGTTTTTGTACCCAACGTCAAGTTTCCTTCAGAAGAGATTCCCATTTAAGTGGAATCGAATCGACCATCACGTTCTAAATGATTAACAACCGACCGTCCACTCCATGACTTGCTACAATCCTCTTTGATGATATGGGGGTGGGAATCCATGCTAGCTCTCTCCTTTTGTAAATCTTCAACGAATAGGTAAGAGTGAGCGACTTGGACAATCTATCTACAATACCCAAATCGCATCATACCCACAGCTAGCATCTATGCAACTCGTGAACCAGTCCATCGTATATCTTCCTCGCCATTGTCCACTCACACTCGGGAATTTCTGGTTGCTGAATAATCCTGAGGAGTTTTTGATGTTCAGCTTTAATCTTAGAGCAACGTTCACCACCACTAAACGTACTCCAGCAATGAATCGTCTTCAATACCAGAGCTACCAGATACAAGTCTCTCAGATCATGAGTAATATCTTATCCACACCCGACGTATTGAATATATCTAGAAGTATGTACTCAATCCATGATCAGGTTTCCTTACACCACCAACAGATGGAATCCAGAAACGATTAAGAAGTAAATCCACATCATCTCCGTCGCTCAAAGTGTTTTCTAATCCTCTTATGCATTCTGCTTGAGCTGTTGAGATCCTTGGAATCTTCGCCATGTGCTTCCAAATCTAGTCCTTAAGTCCATAATAAAATACTAATACTCCATAACACGTACTCGCCTTGGGTTAGACTTTCTTTCTACTAAGGCATCTGCCACTACATTCCCCTTTCCCGGGTGGTATTTGATCTCACATTCGTAGTCACTGAGCAGCTCGATCCACCGCCTTTGGCGCATATTCAACTCTTTCTGGTCGAAGATGTACTGGAGACTCTTGTGGTCAGTGTAGATAACACTTTTCGTCCCATAAAGATAATGTCTCTACCAGCTTTTTTAAGGGCGAACACACGCCACACCAATTCCCAGGATCGTGGGTGTATCATTTTCTCATGCGTCTTCAACTGTCTTATGCATACGCCTATCACTTTGCCCCGTAAGCATCAGCAACGCACACCAAAACTTTTTCGATGCATCACAATAGACCACAAAGTCGTCTGGTCCATCAGGGAGTGCTAACACAGGAGCATTGCATAGCTTTTCCTTCAGAATGCGAAAAGCTTCATCTTGCTTATCGCCCCACACATATGTCTTATTCTTTTGAGTCAACAGAGTGAGGTTTGGCGATCTTGGAGAAATTATCAATAAATTCTTCGGTAGTAACCCGCCAATATTAAAAATGATATTTCCTTTGATTCTTTCAGGAAACCCACAAGCATACTAAATAATGACTTGGTTGAGAAGCATATCATGTACAGCTCGAAAAAACATAGAATATGATCAACAGAAGATCTAAGTGATGAAAAATCCTTTCAATCTCCTTCATTTCATGGGCACCAAATTCAGGACAACATGCAGGCCAGCTCATGGAAACGATTGCTTATATCCGATCGATTTACATCTCTTTCATAGTAAAAGTCCAGAGCTCTTGCTTCCATCCTTCTGGATTCAGTTGCTGGCATATTCTGTAGTCTTCCATCGCTTGAATTCAGTCCAGGGAATACGGTTAGCATTGACGAGCCCTAGGGTGTGCACGTTCCCATTCCACCATGTTAATAGGCACGCCCTACCGAAAGGTAACGAGCAGCAACAGCAAACATAACTTTGTCTTCCTCAGTACACTTGCAAATTTCAAACACTTGCTCTACCTTCTCTATCCAACACCTTAAACCAACCACACCCTTCATTCCATTAAATGAATAAGGCTTTCCATTCATAAAGGTCTTGTGCGAACAACCTTGCACATTCATAGTTCCTCTAGTATTCCCAATGTTTCCTCCTGAACTTCCAGCACTATCTAGATTAGCCCTAGACTTTTCGTATTCTTCAATAGCTTTAGCTACACGTTTCTCCACCAACCTCTTAACATATTTCTTTTTCAATCTTCTGGGCAGCATGATTCTATCAACAATACAAGTACAAAATTCAGTAAGAATTTGTAAGAGTACGTCGAGTCAAGGTATATGATACTAACATAGGAAATAAGAATACTACAATACTCATGAATTTATCATCAATACAGTATGCAATTCTATAATGAATCTACATAGCCACAAGATTAACTTTCACAATGATAGTTATTTTAAACGGTGATGCTTTTATAAATAACATCATTAATCAGAATGGTCAATATTTATATATCGACCGATACGAATGAATAGTAATACGCTAGAAGATAGACATAAGGGATCGAAATTAAACCAAGTATTATATATAAACTATATAATACAATAATGATAATCAGACGAGTAAGTAAGGATCAGGGAATACGCGCGCGGATATCGGATAAGCGATGAAGGATTCTATATTTAAAATTTTGGTTATAGACTAGGTTTTGAAAATGACCCAGTTCCCTATAACCTTGGCTCTTGATACCAATCTGTAACACCCCCAAAATCAGGTAGCAGCGGAATGGTAACAATGAGGTGCTACGTCAAAGTACAACAATCAAGATATAGGAAACGACCTTAAATGGACGTTTTAAGATAAGATTTCATTCGATGCCATAGCAAAATATCAGAGTTCATACATTAGGTCCCATATGTTTTAAAAGTCATAAACATTTCCACATACGTTTTTAATTAAACAAAAGCTT
>BQNB010045596.1:0-41193 GCA_026074375.1 Tanacetum coccineum
CTTATTGACTTCATTCTGGTGTTGCTTTAGGATGTCATAAAGTTTATGGTAAGAGATAGTCTTTAATTCTTGACTTTGCTTAACAAGTGTCACAAACCTTTGCCATTTTGGCTGTAATTGAAGTAAGAACTGAACAGTCACTTGATGATTGGTAACATCACACTAATTTCTGACAAGCTCATTCATTATCTTGTAAAACCTTGAGTAATACGATTCAAGTGATTCACCATCCCGTGATGTGAATTTTCCAAACTCCCAATATAAATTGGTTTCAAGATCTTGAACATTGATTAATTCACCTTGTTTTAACCTTTCAATGGCTTTCCACATTTCACATGCATTAGGACAAGCATTAACTATGGAGTAGATATCGTTATATATCCCTGTGAGAATGATCTGAACGGCTTTAGCTTCAGCATTTAGTTGATCGCGTATGTCTTGTGAAACATTATTATAGTTCTCCATATACCTTTCTGTAGTTGTTTCAGAACTACCTTCAGTAACTGGAACTGCCTTCTCAGCCCATTGATACGTGTATGGTGGATTTTGGAGACAATAGTGGATGAGTTCACTGTTAGGTTTGGTGTCAATGTATCTCTTGATTCTGGATTTCCACTGAACGTAATTACCCGGTGCTAACATTGGTGGACGATCTTTGCTACCCGCTTCCATGATAGCATTATGAAGAGCATTCGATGATTGAGTTTGCAAATTGATATTTGAATTTGACATTTTGATGAAGTTGTGAATGGATATCGGATCTTAAGTGTTATGAAGTGTTGATTGTATTGTGGTGAGAGAGAATGCAATTAACTCCACGGGATTTTACAACTCTATGATTAAAACCGAGAAGGAAAAAGTTTACTTGTCGGGATTTTACAAAATCAATAGAAAAACCGTGAAATTAAAATTGACATATTTCGCTTGCTGGATTGCATATTTCGCTTCGCTAAAAGTTGCATGTTTCGCTTGAATAATCAATACTTGTTTCGCTTGAAAAATCAGTACATATTTCGCTTCAGAAATTGCACATTTCGCTTGACAATTCAAAACATATTTCGCTTGAAAAATCTAAACATATTTCGCTTGGAAAGTCAAAACATATTTCGCTTGTCTTTAACATATTTCGCTTGGTAGTTAAACATGCATATTTCGCTTAAACATTCAACATATTTCGCTTCGTCTTAAACCTGCATATTTCGCTTCAGCGTCTAACATATTTCGCTTAACATTATCAACATGTTTCGCTTCGACTTATACCTGCATATTTCGCTTGACATTTAAAACGTACATATTCCGCTTAACCAATAACGTACATATTCCGCTTGACCTGTGTTACATATTCCGCTTGCAGTCACTTTCGGGTGAAGGACCACTTTCACAAACAAACAAGTTGTCCTTGTGTTGTGAAGCAACAAATGTGGATCTATGTCCCTTAATCCCAACCGGTTTGGGACCACAAAGAGGATAAGGGAAAACACAAATAAGCCGAAATAAGCTTGTAAAAAAGCTTGAATAAGCTTGAAATAAGCTAGGAATGAGTTCGAAAATTTGCAACAAAAGTTAAGAAAACTAAGAACCTAGTTTGAAGAACAAACAAAAAGGAACATGACTGTTGTGTATCTTTGAAATCTAACCCAAAACACCACGTCTAGAAGAGAAAAAAAATAAGCCGATTCTTAAATAAGCTCGATTCGAAAATAAACCAATAAGCTAAAAGCTTAATAAATGAAGAACAAAGAGAGAATAAGCTTAATAAGATGAAGAACAAAGAGAGAATAAGCTTAATAAACCAATAAGCTAAAAGCTTTTGAACCGTGAGCTTATTAAGGAGGAATAAGCCACGGTAAGCTTATCGAAACCACACAAATCGAACACTAAACACCCCTTGGCGAGTGATACCACATGTTAGTCTTAAATATTATCCTTTCACAACTAATAAGAAAACCCGAATAAGCCCTAAATAAGCTCTTATTGAGTCGGCAACAAGAAAGAAAAAGAGAGAAAAGAAAAGAGCTTGGAAAGTTAGATTAAGTGAGAGAATGGTGAGTTACAAGTGAGAAATTTGCAACCAACACCCTCTCCATGTGTGGAGAAGGTTTCTTTTATACCCCTAGCCAACATGTAGGCATATGGGCTTGTAACTTGGGCCGGGCTTGGCATATCTTGGGCTTTGAGCCCGAAACACGGACAATATTAGATTACAATCCAAGCCCGTTGAACCCGACTAGCCTATTACAACACAAGACTTAGTTTGACTTTATAAGACTGATAACATTCTTGTTTGACTTAATAAAATAAAGGCTAACACGGCGCCTTAACACTCTCTTTTGCAACCGACGCCTTAACACTCTCCGTTGCAACCGGCACCTTCTCAATAACAAGTGCAACCACTGCCGCCTTATTACTCTCATCTGAAACCTTAGAAACCTTTGGATTATCCTTCTCATCAACAGCCGACTTTTCACTCACAACAGCCGAAACATTACCTCCTTACCAACCTTACTCGTAACATCAACACTACTCCTTAGAAACGACAGTCGACATTCACAATAGACTTAAACGACACTCTCCTTAACGAACGAATCGACTTTTTCCTCAAACACCGCAACCTTATACGCTTACCAACCTACATTGACATAACCACATAATTTCACTTCCCTTCACAACAGCCGCCTTTTCTCTCCTTTCTAACTTCACTCAGTTTATAAAGGATATAAATTGAGTCACCGGTTGGTGGACTAATAACCCTTTCACTCATGCGGAAGCCACCTACTCTTAGAAGAAAAACTTTTAACCAGTAAACCTCGATTCGATTTAATAGCAGAAACACGATCAAAACCACTTAAAACACCATAACATCAAACAAAAATATAAATAAAAAAAACATGACAGATGAGAAAAACAACTAAACCTAAAATCAACATAGGATTTTGGTATGAAATCACATGATTTATAACAATCACCTGAAATCCACAAAAATAACAAAACTAATGAATACGCACAAAATAAGCAAAAAGCTATTGCATAAGAAACCATACATTTACCAACAAAAACTCAATCAACGAACGTGATAAATAAAAAAAAACAAAACAAAACCTAAAAAATACTAAATAAAGCACCAAATAAACAAAAGCTAAAAAATAAGTTACATCTATGACTTGTGTCCAAAATAAGCAACAATAAGAAACTAGTAATATCAAATAAGCATTAGATTAGAAAAATAAAACATAAAAATACCAAATAAGCAAAAAAATGAAGAATAAAATAAATGTATACAAGGAAGCTTATTCCGATGCTTATTTTCATCGGAATCCGGCAACATATCTCCTTTAGATAGCTTTATTTCATCGCGTATATCCATCTTATATGATCGATTTTGATGAAATCGATTTAGATAGCCGTATTTCACAGTTAGGGTTTTGATTTGGAGTTAATTTGAAGGAAAGAAAAAGTTAGGGTTTTGATAAGAGAAATTAATGTGTGTGTGTATGTGTGTTTTTTTGAAACCGTTGGGGAGAGAATGAAATGAGATGGAAAGTTTCGTTGAGGAGAAGAATGAACTTAAGTGAGACCGTTGGATTGGTATTGAAATCAACGGCTTAGATGGAAAGTTTTGTTCTTTTTTTGGACCTGTTCCTTAGGAACTTTTCTCTCTTCTTGTATTTTAGCAAGTACGGTAATGATTTTTAATGCGAGATTTATCGTTTCTTTAGAAACAAATCATATAAGCTGCTTTTTCCATTTAATATTTAGAACAATAGTTTAAAAGCCTTCTTTTTTACGAATGCGTAAGGGTCAACGGCGACTACGTTTGTGTGTGTTCTAAACAACACATACATGATACATTCACCGTGTTGAAATTTGCTTCATGAAAGAGTGCATGGTAAATAAGATCACCACATACCTTTCATCTTGTTACTTCCCAAGGTCAACTCCCCCTCTCACAACCTATATATATATATATATATAACACTCAAACCCCAACTATTTATATTCATCAATCATCTACCACAATTATTCTCTAGACTCTTCAAACAAAACGTTAATCTCTTCGTCGTTAGAAAAATGTCGAAGATGATCAATGTACTCTTCATGGTGGTCATTACCGTAGCCATAACCATCACCCTTACGATGGCCTCCATAAGTTATGATCACAACGTGGCAAGAAGTGAATCCTTTAATGTAAAACGATTCCCAAAGAGGATAAATCGTTTCCTAGTTGAGACCAAGAATTCTAGACCAGCAGACCATTGCAAAAAAGATGATGAGATTTGTTACATCTTAGAAGGGAAGAACTCCACATGTTGCAACAACAAGTGTGTGGACTTAAGTCAAGACAAACACAACTGTGGAGCATGCAAGAACAAGTGCAAGTTCACAAGCTCATGTTGTGGAGGGGAATGTGTGAACTTGGCTTATGACAAAAGGAACTGTGGGTTGTGCGGCAACAAGTGCATGCCTGGTGGCTATTGTATTTACGGTCTCTGCAATTATGCTTAATATCTTTTCCAGTCTTGATTGATAGTTTCATTGTTACATGACTTACAGGGTTGAGAGTTCTTCAGCACACTTGATTGTTAACTGTTCATAAATATATATACGTTCCATTAAGGAGGACGATATACAGATTACTATTTGTCTATTTCACATCCAATATATATTAAATTCTTTATTCGTATAATATCCCTTTTATTATTACATCGCTCTGATTAATGGATTTTTGTACATGTTCATTGCTCGTTCAGTTTTTCTAGACGATCACCCGCGTATAGCACGGCGGTGTATAATAGCGTCAATTTGTATGGGTATCTATTTTGTGCATATATGGATGTGAGCAAGTGAGTGTGAAGAAAGTTGGGGGATTAAATTGTAATAAATTATTTAACTATGTAATAAATTGCATTGCCTTTTATACGTAAGAGTATTTTATTCTAACAACATTACTCATTTTTAAATTTTTAGATAAATGTGTATTCTATTTATATGTTGTACAAATATATTACTCCCTCCGTCCCACATTAAGTGTCCACTTGACTTTTTCAAAGTCTTTTTTCTTCAACTTTGACCTTAATGATTTCTTCTTATGTTATATGATACTTGATGCAAGATATATGAACGGATAGAGTTTTGAATATATTTTTCGTTGGTAAAATTTTCGTTCAATATTATATAACACAAACAAAAATATTTATGGTCAAAGTTGAGGAAAAAAAACTTAAAAGATTCCATTGTGGACACTTAATATGGGACGGAGGGAGTAGCAGTTCTATGTATGTTTTACATAACAAAAATCGAATTACATGCGTCATCAAACTATTTGGCAGGTACCCCAATTAAATTTATTTACGACCAATGTAATACGAAAAATAGTTAAGACATCAAAATAAATATTATCTTACAAACATATATTGAACTAGCAACGACCCGCTTAAGTCACCAGCCACCGGTTCAGGTCGAACCGGGTTTTAAAACAACCAAAAGGTCACAAACACACTTCGCTTTTGCATTACAAGATCTAAGCTAATGGCAATGCCCTATCAGGGATTGAAATAGTTTGAAAATTTATTCAGTTTGAAACCAATTGTTGGCTTACATTAATTGCCTTTTAGAGTATGCATATACGTAATCTGAAGACAAAAAATGAATATTTATTAGGATTAATTAACCGCATATAATAGCAACGAATTGAACTTTGCTTGAATTACTAATTATTGTTATTTACAATGCATTTAACGAACATACCATGTCTCCACATTCGATCAAGAATATACAATCAAAGCCAACTTTATAGACTTATAGATAATCAAACAACCAACTTACGTACGTAACAAGCAGTTAGCCTTTCGAGTTTCTAGTGAATATGTTAGTATCTCTCCATGTTTACAAGTGCGGATAAGTAATCTTCTAAGCTCAACATTTCTTACAATTTATATATCACCTGTATTAATATGAACATGTATCACATTTACGGACAGGGGCGGATGTATATGTTAAGTGTGGGGGCGGTGCCCCCCATGATTTTTTTTGGGTAAAGGGTTTCCTCGGTAAATTTTATTACTCCAAAAATACGTTTAAGTACAAAAGGTGTAGGAGAAATCCTACAACCTAGCCCGTTACATGGGCGCTAACAAGCCACAAAAGAGGCTACAAACCAAACCATTATATAAGAATGACAGAGCATTCTTATAACTAACAAAACAAATTACTTTCTACCACGACTATTTAGGCGGATATCATACTGGTCACAAAAGGCTTGCTCTTGTGGCGTTAGATCATAAACCTAGGTCCCATAGTCGTCATAACAATCCAAATCATCTTCCAAACCATACATAGAGCCTCCACCAGCCATACCATCCGGCATGTAAACTTCGTCATCATCATCAGAGTCATCATCCAAGCTAGTGATCTTGGATTTGCTAGACGATGCCACTTTACCTGCCTTAAACTTTCCCCACAAACTTTCCTGAGGTTGCAACATAACATTCTCATTCACAACAGTTGTACCATCTTTTTCCCCTATATCATTTCCCTCCGCATTCACGGTGTTACTCACACTCTGGTTTTCGTCCAAGCCTGACAGCTCCTCCATAAGGTTCGCAAAAGAATTCTTAATAGAGACAACTTCATCTACATAAATATTACCACAACCATTATCTTGCAACGAACCTTTCATAGGACCAGTATCTACTTTCAAAGTTTCACCATTTCCTTTTCTCGATTGAGAGACCGACCGATATTTAAGGTTGGGATTGCATTTAAAAGCTAACATCTTTTTTGATAGGATAATTTAGATCCTTGCTAGTAATTATAACGACACTAACGAAGTAAATATCAATATCGTACATGATGTCTTCATTTTGAAGTTGAAAATCATTTGAATCATTTTTGTCAACGCTATGGGTTCATCTAAATAACAAAGTGAAAAGATAACCCGTTAACAATATAATAATCGAATAAAATAATCAAGAACCTAATTGGTTATAAAAATTATATTTTTACCTTAACGATTGATGAAGATTTGACTTGTCAAATGATGTAAACTATTAGAGTTATAAACTTTTAAGTTAAAATTCTGAAGATAGATTATCAATGTCAATCATGTATATATATAATTCACAAATCAAATTTTTTTATATAAAACAGTAGAGATACATAATATTAAACGAGCGGTTTTAACATTAAATATTTGTAACAATCTTAACATATTAAATGAGTGGTTTCAACATTAACTTAATGACCATGATTATGGTCATATAACCACTATATGCATTTATTGAGAAAGTTATGAGATTAATTGGTCGATTAATGCTCAGAACTACGTTTAACCAGGAGTTATAAACTCCTTATAAACATTTACGAAAAACGATAATTTTAGATTTTATTAACTTTAAGCGCTATCAAACTAATTATAATGTACAAAATGTAGAGTACTCATGTCATATTAAAGTAATTTAGAAGTGTCGGCATTGAGGTATGAGGTTAAATTATGTTGCAAATAGATATAATACAATGTGATTTCATTATATTTATACGATATAAAATCTACACATCCTAATCTATAAATAAGAAACTGAAATGGCGTGAGGCGTTTTAGATGAGGTTATATTTGTTGTGTTTTTGTGTTCACATATAGATGTCATATATAAAACAAAAACGTCTAAATTAATAATTAATAATATCTATATATTCCAATATACAGAAGTTTAAAAAGACTTTCAATACCCCTGTTAAAAAGTGATTCTCAAATTCCAAGATGTCTAACTTTGTCATTTTACATACAAATTTAAATACAAAAAAATTACGGAAGAAAGACTTTGTCAAAACTTGTGATAGAAGAGTCACAAAAATCGGGCCTAGGAAACGCACATTTTCAAACACAATATCATTAAACAAAAACCCCTCATCATCATCATCATCAAAAATTCGGTCCACTAGTTTTCTATTTTGAGCTTCGATTCTTTTGATTGACTGTAACGATATTATTTTATTGAATGTAAACCGACTGTTTCTTTTGTTGTTAGTCTTTTGTTGCAGGGATGAATAATATTGAAAGAATTCATTCACAAAGGTGTACTTAAGATTACATCAAGGTATGAATGTGCTTTCTGGTAATTTATGTACTAATTGATCAAATTGTTTTTATATTTAATTTGTGATAAATTTTTGAATTTGATCCGCAACAAATTGATTATCGAATTTTGTGTACACCGTGTGTTTGATAAAGTGCATGTGAAGCTATATTGTTATCAATTCAGGTGAGCCACTATGGAGGTGTTTGTGAGTATATTGCAATAGATTTTTTTTGAAAAGGTTTAGAAAGATGGTTGATGTCTATGAGTTTGTATATATCCGCAACAAATCATGATGACTTGCTGGTTTTGGTAACAACTTGCTATTGCTGCAGCAGCCTGCTCTTACTGTTGTTGGACAACTGGTATCGGTGTTAAATGGGTTCGATTAACAGGTTATGAGCTTCAAGAAACTATAAAAGTCATTTAATGATTAGTAAAAGTGGAAGTGGCCGACCAAAAATTACATGTAGGGTGAGCCATCTCTCTCATATTTCCATTGTCCGTCCACATTTCTTTTCATAATATAATTTATCGGTGCGTTTGGAGCTTCTTTTTTGTGCTTAACATCTATGTTCCCTTAACTTCCGCTAATCAAATTTATATTTTATAGGAAGTGGCTGATTGACAATCTGTTTCAAACATATGCCAGGTTGTTAATGAGGACATGGAGATGGTAAATTCATAGACACAACAAAAAAAGAAGAATCAATAAAAAGGAAAGAGAAAGATGTATAAAGGAATGAGGAACCTTTAAAATACAGGCTTGTGTAGCTGATAAAATTATGGTTGTTTGGGTCCAAGTACAACTACATGTATCTATTAAAATAGATCACTATATTGTATTAATTTATATTATTAGCATACATACTAACTATCATGTTGTTTGTAGCTGGCCATGTCTGTTGTTGGGTGGCCAAGGGACACAACAATACACAAATGCCGACTTTTATATATCCAGGAGAGTAATTATTTCATATTTGAACTTTTTCTCAAATATGACTTCTTAATCTATTTCGTGCCCAATAGGTCGTTAACTGAATCAGGCTTTTGTAAGTTAGGAATTCAACATTTTTTTGTTAAAACCTTGCATACTGGCATGTTTATGTTGTTTACACTTTCTATAGACCCATTTATCTTTTACTCATTTCTAATAATCTATTACGTGCCCAATACGGTTGTTAATTGAATCAGGCTTTAGTGCATACAAAAAATCAGAAGTGAGGTTATATTTTGCAGCAAGAAACCTTCATGGAATGGCGTATCAAGATCAGACTTGTGTGGACGACTAAGTTGTGGTGTACAAAATGGCATCTCATGTTCTTAAAATAAAGTGATTTCGGAGAGGTATGTGGTCTTAAGCTTTTCTTATGGGGCGTTTAGCATTGCGGTGTATAGATGATTATCGGTGTGTTCTTACACGTGTAAATAGTTGGTTAACTTTGTTGAGAGACATTTTATAAAAAAAACCAAGTCAATAGATTATAAGTTGTCGTCATCTTTGCTTGGCGATCATTAAGATAATATCGTTGCAGCTCTACTGATTGATAAACTCATTGAGAAAGCTGATGGTTTTGCTGGTGTTATTCAAGGTAACCATGTTTTACTAAAATATTTGTCGACAGTAAGAAAGTGGTGGGAAAACGGGTGGGTTAGTACAGGTTAAACGGGTCAAAATTACCACCCTAGAGTATGGAATGTAGAAAAAATCCATTGTAAGATGTTTTATTCCTTTACACGCACAAGGGTGAGATTATGATGACGCTTTAAGCTGTCAATACATCTTTACATAGTATATTCAATCAGATAAAAATTACAGTAAGCCGACTAACTGAGAAGGTAGTGAAATTGATGTATAATTGAAATAACAGGTAACTAAGTGCAGTTTTCCATGTGTCAATGAGGGACGCATATAAGGTGTTGTTTAACTGTAAGGAAAATTATAAGTTTGTATTTAAAAATCCGTAAATTATTTGTATTTGGGTTGGGGGAGCTCTTCATAACCCATAGTAAAATAATGAATAGATGTGACAGCTTATGCTAACTCCAACGACTTGCAATAAATAAGTTAGCAGAAAACGATGATAGCAGAAGAGTTGTAAGTCAATGATATCTACTCTATTCGAATAATAATCCAAACAAGTCACTATCTAATTATGTCATGGCAATTCAGTTGCTATATCCTCAAAATTTATGCATATGAATAAATAAGTACGAACTACAAATTGCTACAAAAGAGATATTTCGTAAACAATTGGATCAAGTACATAATACTTTGCTAAAAGATTTTGAACATGTGCTTATGGTATTGTTCATCTTGATATTGTCATGATATCGTGAACCCGTCTTGATATTATTCCAACCAAACTTATCCATAACTAAATAAACATTGTGTAAACCTCACCATTGATAACATTAATTTTTTGATATACTTTTTATGAAAAAGTGTCTGATTTGGAATTTTAGGGTAAGTATAGCGAGCCTATGGTGTGGGTTGAGATCTACATATATAGCATCATTATTTTGAATTCTTGCCATCATTTTTGGTTTTTCACGGTTTATAGAAATTTTTGGTTTCCAAGTAAATATTTTTCACTCAATGAGTCAATGCTGCTTCTATCACAGTCGCAATGAAACTGCCAATGGATTTGAGTAGTCTGATGCCAGGTTGGTTGGATCAAGTAGCCAAGATGGGACGCTTGGCCTTTATGTTTATATCAAACTGAATGCCTTCTGTGGCGTCTATGGACTACAAGTCACTTCTTGCAAATGTCATATATACATATAAACTACTACACACAGAGATGTTGCCTTTTTAGGTAAGAATAAAAGTTGTTTACATTTCATATAAAGTTCTACAACTTTTTAATTTATATAGTTAACTGTAGTAATTCATACATTTCACATTTTTTATGGACCAGGTAAAATTTAGAGAATTGGCGGAAGGTTTTGATCAAATTCCTGTTACTAATGCCATGCCCAAGAATTGCAATGGCACAATAACGATGTTTTCATATGCTAATAGTATATGTTGTATGTCTGCAAATAAGATTGGCGACATTCAAGAGCTTTATATGTTGAAATAAGATTTTTGGAAGGGATTGTTTTATAAATGGCATGTCAGTTTGAGGAGCCAGAGTTTCAAGTGTATGATTATGTTTGTGGTTGAATTTATATCTCATAGCTACTAGCATAAGAGGCTGAGGATATTGCTTCAACTAACAGTGTTGTTAGTGCTAAAGTATCATATTTAAACAATGTAAATAATTGAAGATGAGTTATTATCTTTGGTGTGTTGCTTTTGCTAATCCTTCTAAAATACCTAGAAGTGAGATCATAAAAAAGTTAAATTTGTTAGATGTCATATAGATATTTTACCCACACCTAATGAATGATATGTAATGACTGACCCATTAATATTTTCTATACATGGTCATTGCGGAAAATATGTTCATAATTTTTTTAAGAGGATTAAATTATTGTTTACAAACATAGCCACTGATGTAGGATTATCTACTAAGAATTTAGAGATGGATTCACATTATCAGTAAGTGAAGCAAGTTATGGTAGCTTCAATATGCTTTGCAAAAGACTTGGGATTCTTTTTAGTATTTATTTTGAATTTTATGTTATTACCCTTTTGCTTAAATGCTTAAAAGATTATGGAATGGGTGAGGAGGTCACCCTTAAAGACATAATACTCGAATGGACACACAAGTAATGGTTGATTGTTTTTTAGCACATTGATGAGAAGTCAAACCTAACAAGTAACGAGGCTTGTCGACACCCGTGCGTTGCACCGGGCTTAGTCTGTGGGCAAATCTATTACTGTGTCTTTCGGTTTCTACCTAACCGAGTTAAAAGTCAGAATTCACACAATGATCCAAGGACAGTATATATACTTGTCAAATTCAGGATATAAATTATGAAACCCAACATAAATAACTTTGTTGTCGTATCAATTAAAATTCTTTGGATATAGCAAATTTATTAAAAGACAATGTAACTTTAATGTAGCAAGATAATATCGAAGCGCACCATATAGTAACAACCAAAAATCTAATGCTAAGCTATTCATCATAAGTCTCAATAGTCGATGCAACATGAATCTTTCTGAACAAAAATATGGTTTTGCCAAAGTGCCACCCAATCTTGGCCACAAAATTGGCGTGCATGTGTGAGCTCTAATCTTCAAGTTTTCTATAGCTGCAAATCAACATAAGCGCTTGAGGAACCCGAAAACATTATAATAAATGTTGAAAATATTATGGAAATTTAAAACATATATACATACCTTAATATTTTTTGAATCAGTGAGCAACATAGCAACTCTATCAAAGCCTAACCAACCATCGGTTGTTGGCAAGTGGCGACCCATATTCAAGAGCTATTATAAACGTTTCATCCAAAGCCATTGCCTCGTCATCACCTGACTACCGAACCTGAAAATGTAGACAGAATTAACGGGTTGAGTAATTAATTCTAAGACGGGTCAAAATATGATGAGTTTACCTAACACACAAGAACACTAAATGCATCATGTGATATTTTCACTAAAAATGCAGATTATCCCTAAAACTAATTTTGTGATTAACTTGGTTCTTTAGATATTATGAGCATTTTAATAAAAACAACTATTTAAGGTTTAAACCATACCAAAAAAAGATTTTAAGTTACACCGACAATGGGTCAAATGGGTGATTATCCCTAAAACTAATTGGCGATAACTGGGTTCTTTAAAAATTTAAAAGGGTGTTATTCTATCTCCAAGACTTTAACGGTAATTAAAAAGTTAGTTACACCGACAATGGGTTGAATGGGTATTCTAAACTCGAAAGCATAAAACCTTATTCTTCAATTATATAAACACAAAGCTGACAGTGTTCCTTGTCAATCTCACCGGGTACCAATATATTACTCACTTTGACCCGTACCCAATCCGATCATTTTCCAGCCTATGGTTTTGTGTTCAAGAGATATATAACTTTGTAAAGTACATAAACCATCAGATAATTGAACACTGGAAGGTTTGAGTGAAATGTATTTCCTTCTTAGTTATTACCAGGAAAAAGAAAATGGGTCAAGTGTGTGTTGGTGGTCTTTTTTGTTCCTCTTCTAATTGTTTAAGGGTAAAATGAGTTGCTAAAGAAAGGTTTATCTTTTTCTTTGTTTAAAGAGAAAACCATATTTGTTTAATTCGATAGGAGATTGAATACAAATAAACATCAAGCTCATTATTGCGAATTTTCTATGGCGTTAAACCAAGAATAGGGGCAGTTAAAACTGGATGTTCTTGAATCTTTATTTATAGAGGGACATGGTTATTTAGGTTGTCTACTTACAAAGCATAGTCATGCATATTAAAAGATTATTAATAGATAAATGCATTGTTACTTTACATGTTAGTATTTGGTAAGAAACATGTAGCATTTTTTCATCTCACCTGTAACATGGTCCTCCATGCACTCGAAGATTATTTCCAAGCAATGGTGATGTTGCCCCATAATGACTTCATTGTCTGGCATAAAAGAGAAGATTCGGAGTATATCTGATGCAGCAACAACACATTGTTGCCTTTCTGCCCGACCCTCATCAATGTAACTTAACCATCCTTGGCAAGCCACCATTCTGAAGGTTGAGATTTGGCTGATTCTTTCTGCACGGATGCATCTGTAACAGAAGCAGATCCCTTTGCTGCCATAAGAAGAGCAAAAATTGATGATTGCACACAAAACCTTCTCCTTCAAAATCTCTTTTGAAATAAGGCATGGGTTTAGCCTTATTTGCATACTACTTCATAAGGCCTTGTATTCTTGTAACATAACATCAACATGCATACTTAGTTAACTCAAGATAATTTGCATGATAAGTTCAGTTAAGTACCTCAAGATCACCTTCCATTCTAACCTTTTTGGCCTGAACACCAAGTTTATCTGCGGAAATATAATAAGCATTTGGTCAAATCAAAACATTTTTTTTGGTGAACGGTGAACAATTTTATTAATTACTAAAACTGATTACATCAAATAAACAGGATCAGACATGCCTGGTCCTTGATACAAAGTACATTCAAATCAAAACATTAGATATAGTTTTAGGTGTCAAAATGAATACAATCTTGACCTATTAACTCTAATACACGATTCGTTTGACCTTAAAAGTCAAAAGTAGTGTAAGAAATTAGATTACCCTGGTTGACAACTATGACATCTTTGTTTCCGAGGATACCGAGAGTTTCTTTAGATATGTATCTGACGTCACATCCGATAAGAAGGGGAGCCTGCAAGAACTCAGGAACTTATTGAGCGAAATTCATATGTGGAGATTTCAACAAAATCATAAAGGGCTCGATTTGGGGTATGTTTTATACTTTTATCTCAAACATGTTAAATAGAATATATCAGCTACGCGCCAAGCTGGTTAATAGGTCAAGTGTGTTAAAGGTCTCCCGAAGCTCACTTTTATTAAAAGTGTGTGCGGGTCACCCTAGTCCAACCTGCCAATTTTGAACCATTACTCAAGCTAAAAGAATACTAATATTTTTGCCAATCGCTTTTATGTTGATAACTAACACATAAAATACAACATATACATAAGTGACAGTTATAAGGGCTAACCTTACAAAACTGTTTCACTGTCGTCTTGGATACCATATTGTATCTGAAATGTAATCACAAATGAGATACAAATAGTCAGTCAATTAAAATACCATGATGTACATGTATAAAGGTCAGCAAATAACTATTAAAGAATTGCGATGAACTTCTCAGAACCACGTTTCAGTGCAACAGAACTAGGGCTTGAACTTGAAGAGGATACACCAATAGTCCTCGCCAATCTCCCATTTAGCAAGGACCTCTGAAACATGTCAACAAACACAATAAGGATGAGCACATGTGACATTGAATAACCGAATGCATGAGAAGGCCAATTGGACTCATTTCAGAGTCATAATTAAATTCATACAGTAGTGCATTTTCCAGTTTACAGTATAATATAAGCACAACTAATCAATCTTCATCCTCTATCAATTAAATTAGTAAATCATTGTTAGAATTATAATCATGTATCTGTTAGATTTGGTTTCCATTTCAAATACTTCGCTGGGGTACGGTACACATGGTCAGAATCACAGTGTTATCGTATAAAAGGTCTGGTTTTTTATAGTTCACTTGAATGCAGCTAAATACATCAGTCTCATGATGCACCATACATGGTTTATTCAAATACTAGATACTTGTGCGGCATATGGGCTTATTATTTTTGTAAGGCATGTGACCTTATGAATCCTATATCTTAGTTAAGCTCATAATCCCACAAAACCAAGCTAATAAGCCCTTCAAAAGTCCACAAAGCCAAAAATATAAGCTAAAACAATCACCCCTGATTTGCATAAATTCCTAAAATTTAACCAAAACAATTAAACGTTAAACACAAATTGAACAACTTACCAGCGATATTGCAATTTGAAATCTGTTTATCCCAATTTATTTGCCAGTATCCGCCACACATATCTTTTAAGAATTCTCATAAGAAATTCACACCTGCAAAATGAAAACTTTACAAATCAAAAGTTTCAATCTTTTATACAAAATCGAAAAGGTAAAGTCAAATAATTAATCCCAATTCATTTTTAATCATGAAATAATTAAACCCCACTTCATCTCTACTCCTAATAAACTGTGTATGTTTGTAGGTTAGCGGAGAAAATCAAACAAAACCCATATCTTAAGCATTGAATGGTATACTTTGATGTTTGGAGGAAACTGAACCGGTGGCTCACCTACAACTGCGGAAGTTTAGTGATGGAAGATGAATGAGGGCAAATAGAAAGGCTAGGGTGTTTATGAGCTTTTATTGTCCTCAATCTTTATATATATAAAGATGTTTAAACTTGTCTCCTTGGTAAACTATATCATTAATACGGCCCATTCAAATCCCCCAACTCAATCTTATATAGTATAAGATGGTTGATTGTTTTTAGCACATTGATGAGAAGTCGAACCTAACCGAGCAACACAGGAATGTGAAACTATAAACATAACTTTTTATATAAATACTATCCAACGATTTTAAATTTAGGACCCGTGAATTTCACGGGTCAATAATAAACTCAAAAAATCCACATTAAGCTCTTATATAAACACACTTCTTTTCATAATAAACTCAAAAATATATGTATATACTATTTTACATTTTTCATATTATAGTAAATATAAAGTAAAAAGTTAACACTTAACTTATTTCATATATTTTTTAAGTATTTTCGAAACATATATCCAATATTTTTTAAGTATTTTTTTTTAATGTTTGTAATAATAACCTCAAGTGAGGGTAATATGTTAAACTCGAACTAAATTCTCTATATATTTTTGGAAGTGAACAATTATTTTAGGACAACCCGAAATAGAATAGTGGACAATAGTTTTGAGACGGAGGTAGTAGTAAGTGTTAGTATAAAAAGTAAGTTTTGTTATCAAATAGATTTCATATTATAGTAAATATAATGTAAAATAGTAACACTTAAATAGTTTTCATATTATGTTGGTTTTACATTATTTTACTTTTTTTTAAAGAGAAATCTTCTCGAAAGTATATACCATCCAAAATTAAATGTCTTTTTATAGGGTTTTAATAATTTATTTGTATCATAATGTAACATTAATATTTTTTATTCATACATCTAACATGTCATTTATTTAGATTATATCACAAATTGATCTCTAATATAAACACTATTCAATGGTTTTAAATTTATGCCTCGTGAATTTCACGAGTCAATGGCAACGAGTGTGCTAGATACTTAGATACTGCTAAAAATATATTTACTTACGTTGTCTAATTATTTGGATGTTATAGTCTCGAGGAACTTGATGTTTATGAAAGGATAAGAGTGATGACGGGAAGCATAATGGTTATGAATGTGTTAACAGTACAGATAAACGATGCTTAGTAATATTTTAACACCAAAGAGAAACAATCATTGGTTAATTTCCCGTCTATGATATATTCTTGAACGATTTCGTAGTTTTAAAATTTATCTGTTGAATTTGACGGGTCATATAACTGTTTAGCAAGTGTGATATCACGGGTCAAATTCTATCACGTGAGCTAAGTGTGATTTAGTTTCTTCATCCAATTTTTTTTATTCTAAACATGATTCATGGTTCATCTCAAATTGTTGAACAAGTATGATATTAATATCTTCATCTATTCATAAGGTAACTTGATAGCATTCAAAATCTGAGCCAGAGTGATTTATTAAGCAAGGCAACACATCTCTTTCTCAACTTTTGATTCTATATCATTTAATTGTTCTTTATTTTTCCTACTTTTTTATTAATTTTTTTATATAACATAGATGTTTACTGTAATTTAACAATCCATATATAATATATCGTGTATTCAGATAATCTAAACAATCGATCGCTTATATTAACATATTAATTTTCTTAATAAATTCAAAACTCTTATTTCTCGGTTTTTCATTTAACCCCGTCATGAATTCACAAGTCAATAACATTAGGAAGATTAAGAAGTGAATAATGGTTTTTTTTCATTAAAATTGAGATTATGCTGTAAAAAAGTAACGATTAACTTATTTCATATATTCTTCCTTTTTTCAGTATTTTCGAAAGATATATCCCACATTTTATAAGTGTTAATATAAAAAGTAATTTTTGTTATCAAACTTTTTAAAAAAATATTATTATGTTGTATGACTATTACCATACATTTTAAAATATCATTTATCATAGAATAAAACAAATCGATTGTTTATTTAAACATATTTGTTTTCATAATAAACTCAAAATACTATTTTACGATTTTCAAATTATAGTAAATTTGATGTAAAAAAGCAACACTTAACTTATGTGTTAGCCTCAAAATGTGAGCGACTTATACGGAACTACACTTAGTTATCATAGTGATATACGCATAGACTAGATTAACCAAGTTTGGATAGTTTAGAAGCGTACAGGCTATATATACCCCCTCCTTACTTCCAAGGAGGGGTGAGGTATCATTTTCACTTGATGAATTTTCTTTCTTTCTAATCTAATATACCATCTTTCCTTCTTTCTCTTTCTAATCTTCCAAACAATCTAATCTTAACAAACTTTGAAAATCAGAACCTAAACCATAAAGTCTTACATAATTACAATGAAGAGACTATTTCATGTGAGACTTACCAAACTAAAAAAACACTAAGCAATGGTGGATCATTTGATCACAAACAACCTACTGTTTTTTAATCATTTACAACATAATAATAAAGTTTCAATCTAACAAATACTCTAAAAACATGCATTCATAAGTTAGGGTTTATGCCTATAACCCTTTAACAATCGATAACATGATATATTAAAAAAAACTTACACGATTTTGGTAGATCTAAATCGATTTAGAATAAGAAACAAATCAAAGATTTTAAGAAAAAAACTTGCAAGATTTTTAGATACAACTTATGGAGTGAATGATTAGTGTCGACGATGGTTTGAGTATGTCAAGGGTGCATGTCTCGAGTTTCACAAATGTTATGATTATGGAATAAAAACTATGCGTGTTTGAGTGTATAAATTCTAATATTATCTAAATGTAATATTAAATCTTTCTTTTACACAACTTTGTGTATATGTATTTTGTATACAAGTTTTATCAAAACAAAATTAGGTATTTTGTTTTAGTATAAAAGTTAAGGGTGAGTAGAAAAATCGAAAAAACCTAAACCAAACCGAAAAAACGGAACCAAAATAACCTACCAAAACTAAAAACGATGGTTCGGTTTTTTATTTTTCAAAAGTCGAAAAGTTCGATTCCTTTTCTATTCATACATCTGAATGCAATTTATTTACATACTATCACAAAGCGATCTATTATATAAGCGTTGTTAACGGTTTCTTAAGACCCAGTGAATTAAAAACCCTTTTTTATGTTGTTAGATCATTTTACTCTTTTTCAAAGTGGTATATTCTCAAATTCATACCATAAAAAAATAAATATCTTTTATAGCGTTTTAATAATCTTGTATGTATCGTAAGTTAGCATTAATGTTTTTTTATTCACGGGGCTAACATGTAATTTATTTCCGTAATACCACAAATCGATCTCTTATAAAAATATTGTCACAGTTTTTTAAGGCCCCGTGAATTTCACGGGTCAATAAACTAGTATTGAATAGATAGTAGTTTCACTTTTCAGATTCTAGCATTAATTTTCAAGTTAATAAGTGTTAAATGTTAAATTTTTTAGCAAATTATTAAAAGCTAGTATGTGCCTAAATATTGATTTCTTTTCTAAGACTTCAAAGTTGAAATCTATTTTCTTGTATTTAGTTATGTACCCTTTTATTTGGTTTTTTATTAGATGTAACACAAAAGACCTCAAAGGAATATCGTTTGTGTCGAAAAACACTACAACCTTTTTTGTCCAAATTTGTTCCAATACTTCAATATCACTGTGAGTTTTTTGTTTTTTTGACTTGCTAAAAAATGTCATCATGTCTATTCTTATATTTTTGAATACGGTGTAGCTTAAAATACTAATAAATAATAATATTTCAGAACTACCAAAAATTAATTAAATTCCATATCCATAAAAATTATAAACTCCAAAACTTTTCTTAAAAGTTAAATTTTGTAAAATTTTAAAACTGCAATCTAAAAAAAGCCTCAATAGATGTTAATAGACAGTTGTAACGTGGAGAAAATTTTCACACAACAAACGTAACTCTAACTATGTGTTTAAAATTAGTCGTCAATGACTCGTAAATATCTGTCACAAACCCACAAACATCACTCTAACTTCAAAGCCACAAACACAACCAAGACCAAAAAAAGGCATACAAAAAATAACAAAAAAAGGCCTATAAAGTTATTGTAGATCTAGAGTGATCAAAGACATAAATTTCACCAAAACCACTAAAATTAAACCCCAAATAAAACCACCTTAGTTCGAACCACTAAGCCATGAAACAATGAAACTATCAATCAATATTGGAAAGGTCGGTTTTTTAGGTTTCGATTCTTTGGTTTTTTTCGGTTTAGATTCGGTTTTTCGATTTCATGCACACCCTTATTTAATAGCATTAATATTCACTGAATTAAGATAATGTTAATGTTTAGTGTATAGATTATTTTAATGCAAATACCGTTATTGTTTATTGCATTAGATTAACTTTGTTGCTATTTTATGGTATTATTTTCCTATGCAAAATATAGATATCCTATATATGATGTATATATATATATATATATATATTATATTTATACTATATATTTATATATTATAATTATATATATATATATATATACTATGTTTAGGTTAAAACTACGTCGTTTTGACGTAGTTGCTACAGTAACCGGCCCATCGGGCTCCCACTTTGGGCCGGCCCATTTGACTTTTTTTTCGTTTTGACATACTTGCTACAGTAACCGGCCCATCGGGCTCCCACTTTGGGCCGGCCCATTTGACTTTTTTTTTTAACTAGGCAACTTTAAAAAAAAATTCACGGTACAAAATAGAAAACAAAATTACAGAAGTACTTATTTATTTAGATCAAAAAATATCCGCGACATGGACCAAACACATAAAGCCATATAAAAAAAACTATTAAACATGAGTACCGAAAAAAATAAATTCGCACAAATTATATAAAGAAATGCTCTCGGCACAAAATAGGAAAAAATATTACAAAAGTACTGATTTATTCAGATAAAAAAATACTCACGACATGACGCCTAACACATAAGCCCATATAAAAAAACAAATTATTAAACATGAGACCGGAAAAATAAACCCACACAAAATAAAAAAAATAAAAAATTTAACGCATCGCATCAACGCGCGAGCAATTATGCTTAACACATATTTACCAAAATCTCATAAAATTATATTAAAAAAAAATAACCCAAATAGCCAAAAAAAACAAACCTTTAAACATGAGGCCCAACAAATAAGCCCATATAAGAAAAAAAAAGTATTAAACATGAGACCGAAAAAATAAACCAAAAAAAAAAATTAACGTCCCGTAGCATCGCGCGGGCAATCACGCTTGTTGTGATTACATTGAAATGTTTTCTTATGACGAAAAATGCATAACGAATGATATTATAATTATGATACATAAGTTATGATCAGATAAAAATAAATAATTAAAATGAGAATGATAAAAAGTAATTATAATTACACATTTCAAATGCATTTATAAAATCCGATGCATCTTTTACCAAACTTTTTATCCACATTTGAGATATGTTGCTAAAATTACTTCCGATCATTCTTATATTAATTATTTTTTTCACTAGATTTATTCACTCTTTTATAATTTTCTTTATACATGAGGAGTCTGCTTTAAAATTGAAAATCGTCCGCCCTGCACGCACCCCCCGAGCATATGCAAATTAAGGTGAGAGAAAATGAAACAAAATCTACTCATACCATGATTTAAAAGGTAAAAAAGAAGGATGCTTTGCGGAAAGGTGGTAAAAAGGAGGACAACATGATCGGAGTGACATTGTCGCTTCTAGACGTGTGCTTAAACGGGCCCCCTTTTAACACTCACTCATGCTTCTACATATTATAAACGTGTTTCATCTCCCGAATAATATTCGTACGTATGGATATTTAAATATTGTAAAGAACACGTCTCTACTTATTGATACATGATAACTTGTTAAAATTTGATCTAAGTTTTTGTTACTCTTTTGCATAATTTGCCAATGTAATATGAGTAAATTGCAAAAATCATCGAAAGTGCAAGCGTAATTGATGGAACTTTGTTATTTGGCTATTGTCATCGTGATAAACAAATTTATTATGAGTTTTTGTTATACGCGAGTAACGATTGTCTTTTGAGATGTTAGTTAACATTTTGTACTCCTAAGTCCTAACGGATCCTTTAATCAAATGGAAGGACGAGATCTCTTGATTCAAATGTACACGACCTAACTATATTCGAGCTTGTGACGGTTCCCGGCCCTTCCTTGGCCATCCCAAATATGTACTCCATAGTCAATAATGTTGTTATTTGTCCTAAAGTAGTATATGATGAAATAGAATCAACTTTTCGTGAAGTTATCTTGAGACACGACGTCTTTGAAAATCCAATCAACCTTTCTCTTTTTGAAAAGCTTTTAGTGAATGGAACACGTTAAATTCACGTTATTATTTAACTAACTTTTCGATGTCTTAATATATATCAGACCAGTGGCGGAGCCAGAAATATAAAACACTGGGGGCAAAAAAAATTCCACAAAAGGCGAGTAAAAAAAAAGTTAAGCAACAATTTGTAATGAGAAAATAAAAGTTTGTAACAAAAGGTTATAACTCAAAACGTAACGGACTTTTTTTTCCATGTGATGATTAAGCGGGCTTCTTACATTTTGTCTGTGGTGAACTAGGATCAAGCTTAAAGTGGTTCTCTCATGAAGTCGATGCACCTCTCTCAGAATCTATTTTTATATAAATCTACGAGGGCAATCTCAAATTTAAGTTGGGGGCAACCTCATTTAAAAGCTTAATAAATCAAGATTTTACTTTACAATATGAAGATGGTGAAATAAATGTTGAGGGCACTGCCCCCCATAAGCTTTCATATGCCTCCGCCCTGTATCTGTAAATGGTAATCTGTTGTGTTGATTGTATTCCATAGAAATCACACGATATATATAGGATACATAAGATATGGGTTTAGCCCAAGCTAACTAGGATGCAGCTAATAAACTACAACAATCTTATCTTCCACTAATCTTATCTTGTATGCTAACAATCTTATCTTCCAGGCTAACACTCCCCCGCAGTTTGAGCGGGAGGACACCGAATGCTCAAACTGGAGCGAAATTCTTCAAATAATGCTGACGACAATCCCTTGGTGAAAATATCTGCAAACTGATAACGAGACGGTACATGAAGCACTCGAACCTGACCCGCAACAACCAAATCACGAACAAAATGAATATCAATCTCAATGTGCTTGGTACGCTGATGCTGAACTGGATTGCAGGATAAATAAACGGCACTGACATTGTCACAGTAAACAAGTGTAGCGAAAGATAAAGGAGTATGCAACTCACGCAGTAAATTACGTAACCAACAAGTCTCAGCAACAACATTGGTAACACCACAATACTCCGCCTCTGCACTAGAACGAGAAAGCGTCGGCTGGCGCTTAGAGGACCAAGAGAGTAGGTTGTTGCCAAGAAACACACAATACCCTAAAGTGGATCTTCGAGTAGTGGGGCAACCAGCCCAATCCGCATCAGAATTGGCAACCAAATTTGTAGTCGATGAAGAAAATAACTGCAGGCCATAATCTAGAGTACCCTTAACATACCTCAATATCCTTTTAAGGGCAGAGAAATGAGGCTCCCGAGGATTATGCATATAAAGACAAACCTGTTGTACAGCATAAGAGATATCGGGTCTAGTCAATGTAAGATACTGCAAAGAACCCGCAAGACTCCGATACAAAGTTGGATCAGATACCGGATCAGCATCAGCCTCCAGTTTATACTTAGTATCAACAGGAGTCCGACTCGGATTATAATTAACCATATATGCTCTCTCCAAAATCTCACTAGCATACTTCTTCTGAGATAAAAACAAACCTGAAGAATCACGTGTAACAGAGATACCCAGAAAATAATTAAGCGAACCCAGATCTGTCATAGCAAACTCCTTATGTAAGGATCCAATAATCAGCTGCAACAAACTCTCAAAAGAGGCCGTAAGAACAATATCATCAACATATAATAATAGGTAAGCAATATCAGTCCCCTGTCTGTAGATAAATAAAGAAGAGTCACATCTACTATGAGAAAAACCAATCCGAGTAATATAAGATGCAAACCACTGAAGCCAAGCTCGGGGGGCCTATTTAAGCTCATAGAGAGACCGCTATAACAAACACACATAATCAGGATGAACAGAATCCTGAAATTCAGGAGGCTGATGCATATAAACAGTGTCAGAAAGATCACCATGTAAGAAAGCATTCTTGACGTCGAGTTGATGAATCGGCCAATGTCGAGAAGCAGCTAGACAAAGAACAGTTTGAATAGTACCCGGTTTAACAATCGGACTAAAAGTCTCATCAACAATAACTCCCTCTAACTATGTACTACCATTCGCTAAAGTCATGCTTTGTAGCGACTAGGCGTGCCATCCGCCATATACTTATGGCGAAAAAGCCATATACAAGTCACAATATTGGTATCCGGTGGTCTAGGTACTAAAGTCCAAGTTTTGTTTCTAATAAGCGCAGTATATTCATCACGCATAGCATTTTGCCAGTTTGGATCATTAAACGCATCACGATAATATTTTGGTAAAGGAGAGACCGAAGACACATGTAAATTAAGACGCTCAGTGGGACGGTTAGTCCCGACACAAAAACACGTAACCATGAGGTAAACCGAGTCAATGTTTGGGTTAACCGGTGGATTTTGGATAATAGCGGGTGCATGTTGGTCCGAAACTGTTATGGTTTGGTGCGAAACAGCCGTAGGTGAGAATTGAAGTTGAACTGGTGTATGTTAGGCTATGAGGGATGGCTGTTGGACAGGTGAATGGATTTAGGCCGAAGATGGGGAAGCAGGTGTTATTGAGGCCACAGTAGGGGACTGTTGGGCTACGGGTTTGGTTGGATGTTGTTGGTGCATTAATGGATCAGTTTGTCAAATAGTTGGTGTGGTAAGGGTAGGATTTGGAATAGTAGGGTGTAAATCAAATGTATCTTCTAAAAAGGTATAAGCGAAAGTGGATTTAGGTATGATGGAGCCATATGGAAACACGATTTCATCAAAAGTGACATGACGTGAAATAATTATTTTGTTGGTGTGTAGGTCAAGGAAACAATACCCTTTATGAGGAGAGGCATATCCCAAAAAATAGAGGGTGTTGCACGTGGTTCAAGTTTGTTAGATGGATAAAGATGAGGGTAACATAAACATCCAAAAATGCTTAGAAGGGTATAGTTGGGATCTTTGCCATATAGTTCGTTCAGACTTTCCATTATGTTGAGAGGTTTGGGGACATGAAAAGCGGAATTGAATTCCATTTTAAACAAAAAGGTAGGCGACGGTTGTCGAATTAACCACCATGATACCATGATCACATTGGAATGACTTGATTTCACACTTAAATTGAGTGCGAACATAATTACAAAATAACATGAATTTGGACATAACATCATATTTATTAACCAAAGGATAAACCCAAACAAACTGAGAATAATGATTTAAAAACAAGACATAATATTTAATCCTGAAAGACTCGGAATGGGTGAAGTCCACACATCCGAGTGAATAATATCAAAACACGAACTAATCACAGTACCGGAGCTAACAAACAGAAGCCTCACGTGTTTGCCAAGATGACAAGCATGACACAGAACGGGAGGCTTCTCTTTATTATACGAAATAAAATTAAAAGAAACAAGATGACGCAGTACTTCACCCTTTGGGTGGCCAAGGCGTTGATGCCACGTATGTTGACTAACAAGGAAAGCATGAGGGATAGGAGATGGAGCTGTGACTGGGTAAAGATCCCCAATGCTGTCACATCGGAGAAGCACCCAACGCGTCAGGAAATCCTTAACGGAAAAACCAAACGCATCGAATTCGATAGTGCAATTATCGTCACGAACAAATTGACGAATAGATATTAAATTCTTGACAATATGAGGGGTGATAAGAACATTATTTAAGTGAAGGGATTTAGTTGGAGTTGGCAAAATACTATGGCCCGTATTAGTGACAGGTATAGAATGACCGTCACTAACCGAGATAGACGGATACATACACGTATTAAAAATTTCACTAAGACTATTAACAGAATTATTAAGATGAGAGCTCGCACCTGTATCCATATTCCAAGCGCCAGAAGCGAGATCCTGAAGAGTCACAATACTAAAAGCATGTGGTAAATTAGTAGGCTGCCCCGATAACTCGGTCTGAGTGGGCTGAGATACAGCTAGAACATGGGCCAAAGCCGGTCCAAAAGCTGAAACAGGCTGCGACATAGGCTGGGCTGGAACATAAGTCGGCTGGTGATGAACCACAGGATAGCTAAACCCTGGTGGAGGCCCAACAACATGACTTTGTGCACTAGGGTGGTACTGGGCTGACTCCAAACTCGAACCAGGCCCAACAACAACATTACTTAGACCAGGACCAGTAGCATAATAAATAAGGCCTTGATTAGCATGACTTGGGCCAGTATATGGGGTTGGTCCAGCGTGATAAGCAACTGGTGTAGGAGTACCAGTGTTCTTTATTCCCAATGTCCCCAATTGTGCAAGTAATTTGGCCAACAGTTGGCTAGTAGTAGGTTCATTATAATTAGTCATGATGACAATGTGAAGGAAGGTGTAGGTAGATTTTGTATGGTACTGTGTCGTAGAGATGTTAGGGTTTATTATGGATAGTAATGGAACAGTAATGGTGGGGTTTATTATAGATATTAATGCAACAGTGATGATGTAAAACAAAGGAAGTAAAACAAGAATGAACAACTGTGACCGTGCACAGCAAGAGACTTCGTGACCTATGCACGAAGAACCAAAACAATGGTGTGACCTTGCACACCCTTTTAAAACGTGATGACCTAAGCACCACAAATTGTCGACTGAAAAAAAGGAAAAAGGAAACTAGGGTTTGATTAGGATCGGTTTGTTTTACTAGCGTGTGATACCATGTAAATGGTAATCTGTTGTGTTGATTGCATTCCATAGAAATCACATGATATATATAGGATACACAAGATATGGGCTTAGCCCAAGCTTACTAGGATACAGCTAATAATATACCAACAATTTTATCTTCTACTAATCTTATCTTGTATGCTAACAATCTTATCTTCCAGGCTAACAGAATCAAATCCTCACTACATCTGTAGACAAAACTAAGATACCGTAAAAACGTTTATCGGTAATATAGTAATAAAAGTGTGTTGTGTGTTGTTAGATTAGTATAATGGTAAAATTATTGCGTTCGACTTTAACGCGCGCGTATCCGGACACCTTTTTAGCCACCTCAAATGGTATTCTTCCCCATGGTCTATAATCTACTTAACCTTTGGTTATTGTTAGATTACATATTTGTTGGCATAACCTTGTTTCGAATAAGAGCGAATTTTCGGAAATCCCAACCATCCCACAGGAGATTGTTGTAAGAACATCATGTGAGATGTAACACCCCCAAATTGGGTCGCAGCGGAATAAGGGTCCGGGCGTGTTACTTCATAGATCAATAACACAAGATATATATAGAACGACCAAAAAGTCGTATAAAACCGATACATTGGATTTAACAAAGTATTTGTTAAATAAGCCCGAAGCTTCACTTGTTCACTTGTTCAAAATACAAAGATTTCTATCCCATAACAGATATACAAAATGTAATGCGACAAAATCTTTAATGCATGATATCCAAATCAAAACCACCAATGTATCCCTTGCACCTCGTGCTTATTGACCTCCTGAAAAATATTGCTTTAAAACGTCAACAATAATGTTGGTGAATTCATAAGTTTGATAAATCGTATATTGTAGGACCACAAGATTTCCCAAGTGTATGATAATGCAACAGATGCAGACATCATATAAATGTAAATACGTTTCCCTAAGCTCATGACACTAAAGATCGACATGAATGAATACAATATAAATTGCCTACATTGCCCATGTTGATGTTCTAACCCGCAACATTCTATGCTCGACATGGTATACGTTCTTTTGTCCAGTGATAGCTAATCATCTGAACGGGGATGTCAATCCCAATAGATCTATTCATAACATTCGCGCTCATAATCCAGTAATTGACAGTTCATGATAATGGGCTCAACTAAGGTTGTCGCTACTTAGGCAACACGTAAACATAAAGTAAAAGTATCCACTTGTGTTCAATTGTAAACAATGAATGTTTCTCACCCTAAAAACTTATAAAACAAAATCATGTAAAACTGGGGCTATGAACTCACCTTGAGTGAGCGTATATCAAGTATATCACAGAAAATGCGTACGGTAATGATCTAGTGCAACCTAATCCAATATAGGTCATATAAATACTAATCACTTTGAGTAACTACTACCATATACAATTCTATATAGCTCAATCACCATCTAATCGTTTTAGTGAAATCATGTTAATAAAGTTAAAACGTTTATAAATAGTTCAATAGTAAAAACGATGCAATTTCTTCGTTTTAAGCATGTTTCTTACGTTTCTTATGTCCACGCTTTCGTATTAAGACGACGCATCAAAATATGATATTTTTGTATTTCATGTCCTCTGGTGAACAGTACTTTTTATAGTTCACACCAGTTTATAAAATTATTTTTATAGTTTTAGTTATTGTAAAAACTGTAAATGTCGTGTTTTATTCGTTATAGTTCCGTTTTTAGCGATTCTTTCGAGCACGTCTTTGTTATTAAAAGTTCTATCATATTAATGATGTTTTCAAAATGTATAAATCTGAGATGAACAGTAACTTTTATAAAAGTATTTTTATACATTTAAGTATACAATCTCGCGTAATTCATAACTTCTTCGTTATTAATTGAAAAATTATGGTCCGAATTGTTTTAGAATCCTAAAATTAAGTGCTATCTATGAAAAATAATAAACTTTATATATTTCAAGTATTTTATAACTTGTTTTTATAAAATCTCTTTTATAACGCGTTTAATTAACGTGAAACGTAGATTTGTCGTATCTTTTTCATTATAAGGCTGTTTTTCGAGTTCTTTACGTATTTGGAATCGTCATGAGGTATATATCTTCATAAAACATAATATGGCTGTCACCATACACGAACCAAAACAGCCCCTTTGAAATCAATATGTATCCTTATTTATATAACATGTTTTATGTACTTTTCAACCTAGTAAATTACCACAACCCTTTATAGCCTTATTTATCATATGTGTTACATATAATAATGTCCATATTTTGTCCAAGAGTTCATAGTATCAAGTCCTTAATAACACCTTTAAATCAAAACTTATTATGTAACTTTTAATTACAAGTTATTAAGTAAACCCTAAATTAACAAGTTTGTACATAAACTTTTTATACATAAACCAAGAGTGTAAAAGACTTATAATCTCATTATATCATGATATTATCAACATCATAACATATGTAAAAGTGTACAAAACCAAATCCCTTTTACATGTTTAAAAGTATCCTAATGGTGATTTTGCTACATAGAACATATATACTCATAAAATCATAAATGTAAATTCAACAGGTTTTAGATATACCTTTATTATGATGTAATATGGTAGACCACAATATCTAAACCCTTGTTTAGATTATAAAAACCAAAGCTTCACACCAATAATCCTAATCTAATTAAAAACCCAATCCTTCATTTTCCTTGCTTTAACACTTGTAAAGGCTTAACCAAGCCTTTAAAACACCTTGAGGTATCTTAGATATAGTGTAAGAATGCTTGTATAAGTGGTAGAAAAGTTTGTATGGATTGTTTGTGTAGTTTGGTTTTGAGTCGTGGCTAGGAGGGAGTATATGGGAGGGTTTTGCTTTGTTTTCACCAAGAAAATATGTTATGTATGTGTTCTTACACTAGTGAAGTCCTTATATATCACTTGAATAGTCAAGAGATGAACATAGAAGTCCATGACATAAGTGAGTAAATCATGGCGGTCTTTGGTCAAGATATGTAAAAGTCCTTAAGGTTTTTATTGAGTTGGTGAAGTACAAAGACTAAGTTTCTAAAGTGTGAGCTATATGTCCCCTTGGGACATATATTTCAGCCGAAATATATGAGTGGGGAGGGAGTACATATTTGATTTTGAGTTTATACAAAATATATTGTATAATATAAAGGCTACAAGTGGTAGTTTAATGTGTACAAGTAAATACTTATGTATTGAAAAGTCCTAGCTTTATTTATTTGCACAAAATTATAGCCAATGTGAAAATGTTTGGTGGTATTTTCATAATACTTTGGGTATTGGTGTAAACATGGTATTCCGTTGAAGCGTAGATTAATTAAGGTAGTTCCCGGGTAACCTAAATGAAATTTTATCGCGAAACGTACACAATTTATGTAACCAATAAAATAAAATAAACAATGTTAATAATTATCCTCAAAATAATTACTTAACACTTGCTTGATGTAAACAGTTAATTGTTTGATGCCTGTTTACATTTAATGATCATTTATAGCTTACGCGATTTAACTTAACGATTACGATTTAAAGCAAACGCGTACAATACTAAAAAATACATAGTGGATTTATTGACATCGTAAATGACCCTAAACACGGGGTGTTAAAGTCCTCCCCCGTTAAGTGAGCTTGTCTCAAGCTTAAGACGCGCACTTGACGACAGTGCGGTCCCTTTGTGGAAAGAGGTGTTTGAATTCTCCCCGGAATTGATGCCTCGGTGTCCCAAAGAAAACTCAGACGCTCTCTTGGAGTTCCATCGAACCTTGACTAATGGGATGCGGCTTTGCTTTAACCGTTTAACTTCACAATCCGAGATCTCTACAGGTTCGCGCAAATTGAAGCCTTGTCATCAAATAAGTCCATCCAACGGAACGGCTAACGGTTCGTCGGCATAGCACTTTTCAAGTAGATACATGAAATGTATTGTGAACCCTGCTCAGCTCTTCTGGAAGCTCAAGCTTGTAAGCAACCTCTCCAACCTTTTCTAATATTTTAAAAGGTCCCAACTTACCTATGTTTAACTTCCCCTATTTTTCCAAACTACGACCTTTCCCAGTCGAAACTTTAAGCATAACTTTATCCCCGACTTGGAATTCCATCGGTTTACGCTTTAGATCCGCGTAACTCTTTTGCGATCGCGAGTAATCTGCATCTTTGTTTGAATATGAACGATCTTCTCAGTTGTTTCTTGAACTATTTCTGGGCCAGTGAGTTGAACCTCTCCAACCTCGGCCCAACAAACAGGTGAACGACACTTTCGACCGTAAAGTGCTTCAAATGGTGCAGCCTTGATGCTAGCGTGATAGCTATTGTTATATGAGAACTCGACTAATGGCAAATGGTTAACCCAACCCTTTCCAAAGTCGATCGCACAAGCACGCAGCATATCCTCGAGAGTTTGAATAGTCCTCTCGCTTTGCCCGTCGGTTTGTGGATGGTACGCGGTACTCATATCCAGACTAGTACCCAAAGCATTCTGAAGTGACCTCCAGAAATTGGATGCGAACCTCGGGTCGCGATCACAAATGATTGAAAGAGGTATTCCATGCCTCGTGACAACCTCCTTTAGGTATATTCTTGCAAGTTTATCCATAGGATCAGTCTCTCTCATCGGTACGAAGATTGCAGACTTAGTGAGTCGGTCAACAATCACCCAAATAGTGTCGTAGCCTTGCGATGACTTAGGAAGCTTCATGACAAAATCCATGGTGATATTGTCCCACTTCCATTGAGGTATATCGGGCTGTACCAACAAACCCGATGGTCGCTGATGTTCAGCCTTGACCTTAGCGCAAGTCAAACATTTGCTAACATAGGTGGCGATGTCGGCTTTCATATTGGGCCACCAATATAGCTTCTTCATATCTTGGTACATCTTGTCAGAACCCGGATGAATAGAGTATTTTGACTTGTGGGACTCGTGCATAATCACAGTCCTCAAGTCGCCATAACATGGTAACCAACTCCTGCCATTAAAGCATAGAGTTCCATCCGCACGGGGTTCTAACTTTTCTGTTCTAAGCTTCTCTGGATCCTTAGAATTTTCAACCAACATGCCTCCAACATCTTCGTTCTTGATGTTCTCTGGTTTCCGTGCTTCAGTTTGAGCATCCAAAATTTGTTTGGGGAGATTCAAACCTATAGTCATGACTAAAGGCCCGAACCCTTAGTGGTTCTCGTTACTTCCTGGCTCAGAGCATTCAACAACAACATTCGCCTTCTGGTCGGAATTTCGCAATCGTAAATCACTCAGATCTCTAACAGCCGACGTTGCTCATATTTAATTCCTTTTGATCAAGAATGTGTTGTAAACTCTTGTGATTAGTGAACACCGTGCACTGGTTACGTACAGTTAGCTCCTCCCAAATCTTTAGAGCAAACACTACTGCCCCAAGTTCTAAATCATGAGTCGTATAGTTCTTTTCATGAATTTTTAACTGGCGTGATGCATAAGAAATCACCTTTTCTCTTTGCATCAACACAGCGCCCAAACCCTTCTTTGAAGCATCGCAGTATGCGATGTAAATGCTTCGCTTCCTCAGTAAGGGCCAGGATTGGTGAATTGCACAGTTCTGCCTTCAACAGTTGAAAAAGCTGCTTCTGTTGTATCGCCCTAATCAACTTTGACACCTTCTGGTGAGTTTGGTATTGACTTGGGCGATTCTTTGAAAACCCTTCGATGAATCTTCTATAATAGCCGGCAAGGCCCAAAAATTGGCGAATCTCTGTTGGTGTTTTAGGAGACGCCCAATCTTTGATAGATTCAATCTTGGCAGGGTCAACGTGAATACCTCGACAGTCAATCACGTGACCGAGGAATTGTACCCTGGAGATCCAGAATTCACACTTGGAGAAACTTGGCATTACAATTCTTCATTCTTAAGCAATATCAAAGATCTGCCTAAGGTGTTCTTCAGTTTCCTTTTCTTACTTTTGGAGTAGATCAAAATGTCATCATGAAAAAGACAATTACAAACTGTCCTGATACGGTTTAACACCGGTTCATAAGTTCCATTGACACACGGACGGTGCATTAGTCAAACCAAAAAAGACATGACTTGGAATCCGAGGGACCGTATCGGAGTCCTGAAATGTAGTTCTTGGGAATGGTCTTCTTCTCGAACTCTCAACTGGTGATAACCATGACCTCAAAATCGATCTTTAATAAATATCGCATCCTTGCTCAGCTGGTCGACTTAGGTCATCGATCCTTGGGAGTGGGTAACGGTTCTTCACTGTCAGTTTGTTCAATTCCTGTAATTCGATGCCACATCCGATGGGACCCATCTTTCTTCTTTACAACAAAACCTGAGCTCCCCAAGGTGAGGAACTTGGTCTTATGAAGCCTTTGTCCGTAAGTTCCTGTAGTTGCTCTGCTAGCTCCTTCATTTCGGACGGTGCTAATCTATATGGTGCCCGTGCTACGGGTGTAGCACCAGGTACCAAATCGATTCGAAACTCCACTTGTCGAGTGGGTGGTATACCCGGCAAAAGTCCTCGGAAATACTTTTAGGGAAATTCTTGGAACAACTGGCACATCTTCAGTCGTTTCTCATTTGACTTGTCTTCATCTTTGTCTGCAGTGATATTTGCTAAGAATACATGATATCCTTCGTTAATACTCTTGAGCTTAGTACACGTGGATGGGATGTTTTAATCGGGTACGTGTTTATTGCTGCTTCGTCACCTTCGAAAACGGATTAAAATTTCATCTCCTAAAAGGATACGACGCTCTTTTCCGCACCAGACAATAACAGCATGTCCTTTGCCAACCAAATCCCCAACCAATTATCACGTCGTACTACCTAGTTCTACGGGTATTATGTCCATATGTTGAAAGGATGATTTTAATGAAGTTAAACGTACCACCTCGAATATAATAGTGTTTAAACCTAACAATTCTCGCCCGTCGGCTAGTTCTGACATTATAATCATGATTAATGCGTTGAGTGATAATAATTCGAGAGCTAAATGCAGTAGATACAAAACTTCTATCGGGCCCACCGTATCAATTAACAATAGAAGCATATTGGTTGTTTAGTAGAAACGTACCCGTGACGATCTTGTTGTCCGGTTTGCCCCCTGCATTTGCCCCCGGCTTTTTACACTTTTGCCTGAGCCTGGCATTTCCAACCCGATTTACCCGTTTTGTTGTGTTCTTTTTAATTGGGCATCCTTCTTGAAATGCCCTTGGTGCACGACTGATTGATTAAATTTTTTCAAACATTATATATATATATAATAAATAATATATATAAATCTAAAAAAAACTACCAATAATCAAAAAATCCGAGATGGTAGTATAGAATGTTCCCGGGGCGTTATCCCCAACGAGGTGGACTGGAGAATCGATTTACAGTCGGAGATTGGCGTTTGAATGAGAGAAATGATTTGAGCGTGTGAAAGCTAAGTTAAAACAATGACAACAAAAACGACTAAGAAAAACTAAAAATTATGAAATTAAGCTGAAAAAACGAGAGCACGAATCCGAACAGGGTCAAAAAAACCTAAAATTATGCAAAAAAATTTACCCCTTTTTTAATTAAAAACAAGTTAAAAGTGTAAATTAGGATTCTAATGACAAATAACGATGTTTAAAAAAAAACTAGACTGAAAACGGAGGTCGTCTTGACCACAAAAAAAACGAGTTTCAAGACAAAAAAAAACCGTACCGAGCCCCGTTTCTTTAATAAATCAAAAAGTTAACAAAATGGTGGGGGGGGTTGGGGGACCCCTCCCCTACGAAAATTTTTGCATTTTTCCCTCTGATAAAATATGACTAAGAAAAATTTTTCTAAAAAAAAGTGAAATATTTGTTTTTGATAATTGTTTATATTTTTTTATGAATTTTAAACTTTTAACTAAATTAAATTATAAAAAAATATTAATCTTATTTAAAAATTCTGGTCAGTCTCTCAAAGCTCTGCCATCTCAGCCTGCTACATCTGGGAGCGAGTCTCATGTACCTGGTGCTGTGTCTGAATAAGAGTACCCTGTAACTGTAGCTATGTCTGATGTGCCTGGAACTAGGTCTCGTGTGCATACACATGATCATGGTGGGTCTGAAGCTCATGATGAACTGTCTAACTCAATCCAATTGAGTGAGCCCAAGCCTCTCAGGAAGCATAGGCCTCCTCCTCTCCAATCTATATTGTCTTCTGTAGAGTCATCCTAACCCCAATGAGTAAGTCGACCCGCTGCGAGTCCATAGCGACCCGCTGTGATATGCGAGTCCTGCCCTCCTAAGCATCCTATAGTAGAGCATATAAGTCTGGTGTATCATGCTCATGGAGCTCAACAAGCTTTGCAATCCCAGTGTTGACCTCGACTAAGGTCGTAGGTGATACCTCAGGAACTGCCTCTGCCGGATCCACCCAAGTATCCCTAATATCATACCCAACCTCTCTACTCCCTCGTCGTCTCTCTTCAACATCTAAGGTGCTGACAAACCCATAGTCTACCACTCGAGCTTCGATAGGTCGGAGCCTAGAGCAAACAAGCACGACCTCTTGCGAGGTGGCTACTCGGACTCGGGAACATCATCCCTATGGTCAACAGGTGGTGGTATGTATAAAGATGGTAGTAGTGGTGGTAGTGGAGGTGATGGTAATGCGGCAGTAACCGCATCAACAAGGGCCTGAGTGGAGGCTATCTTGAGTGTTTAGATTTGGGTTGGACACCTAGATAATGTGTGGTATATCCTATATCATAACACGGGGTCGATTCTTGGATCTGGCTAGTTTCTAGAGAGAGAAACACTTGAGAGAGAATATCTTAGAGAGAGAAAGTGTTTTCTTTGTAAATGAAATAATAACTAGCTTGTCTCTTCCAAAGTTGGAAGAGACTATATATAGTACTTACAATATACCAGGTATTCGTACCCGACTTAAAACCGAAAAACGTACTATTAACTATCCCTGAAAATACCAAACTTTAATCACTTCAGTCTTTAGCTCGTAGGCATTTGATCTCTTGTACATTTGTGATAGTAATCTTTTGATTCATCTTACGCTTGTCTTTGACAGTGATCTTGAGCTTTCTTGAGATCATCGCCCAAACATAATCTTACATCATCTTGTAATGGATTGCCATCTTGTGCACTTGTGAATGAATACATGACATCAGAGTTTGCGGAAGCTTTGACACCTTTATGAGGTCTTTCATAACATCATAACAAGTGTAGGTCGTGTCTTGGCATTCGGTTATTTACTTGACATCTCAGGAATAGGGAATTTCCATCTCCATCTCCATCTTTAAAATATCCTGTAATGAAACAGTTAGTAATAAAGAGAAAATTGATTTGAAAAGACAGTCTAAGTGTTTCTTATGAAAGAATTTTGTAACACTTCGAGAGTTTTGATTGTTTGTCAAATGATAAATAACCGTCAATTCTTATACTGGAACAAGTTTGATTCACACAGAATCGCACCATTGTTTCTTTCCAGTTGACACAAGTTTGATTCTTGTAGAATCGCACAAGTCACCTACCTAGAGCTTGTTTGATGTTGGCTCTAGCAGGATTTCCATCTTCATTGTGAAAAACTATCGTTTCACTCGGATGTTCTGGCAATATCACAAGGATAATGCGTAGGACTCTTAGTATAGATTAAAGTGTATACTTGCAAGTTGTATAAGTCTTGTTGATTTCTTTTAAATGGGGCATCCCATTTGATACACATGGGTAAAGTTTATAAAAACATTGAGCATTGGATATAATAAAATGGTTATTTGTTGAAGCGTAGATTAATTATGGTGGTTCTGGGTATGCCTAAATGCAATTTTATCGCGAAACGTAAACAATTTACGTAACCAATAAAATAAAATGAACAAAGTTAATAATTATCCTCAAAATAATTACTTAGCACTTGCTTGATGTAAACATTTAATCGTTTGATGCCCGTTTACACAGAATGATCATTTTTAGCTTACGCGATTTAAAGCAAACGCGTACAATACTAAAAATACATAGTGAATTTATTGACGTCGTAAATGACCCTAAAACATAGGGTGTTATAGTCTTCCCCCGTTAAGTGAGCCTTGTCTTCAAGGATTAAGACGCGGTACTTGATGACGGTGTGGTCTTTGTGAAGAGGTGTGGATATTTCTTCCGAAATTGGTCTTCGCATTCCCATGTAAACTCGGGACCTCTCCTGGAGTTCCATCAAACCTTGATTATTAGAAGGCGGCTTTGCTTTAACCTTTTAACTTCATGGTCCATGATTTCTACCAGCTCCTCGACAAATTGAAGCTTGTCATCAAAGTGTAGTCCATCCAACGAAACGACTAACGGTTCGTCGGCATAACACTTTTTCAAGTTGGATACATGAAATGTATTTGTACCCTGCTCAGCTCTTGCGGAAGCTCAAGCTTGTATGAAACAGATCAAACCTTTTCTAACACCTTGAATGGTCCAACGTACCTAGGGTTCAACTTCCCCCGTTTGCCAAAACGTACGACCCCTTTCCAAGGCAAAACTTTAAGCATAACTTTATCCCCAACCTAAAATTCCATCGGTTTACGCTTTAAATCCGCGTAACTCTTTTGTCGATCGCGAGCAGCTTGCATTCTCTGCTTGATTTGAATGATCTTCTTAGTTGTTTCTTGCACTATTTCTGGACCAGTGAGTTGAACTTCTCCAACCTCGGCCCAACAAATGGGTGAACGACACTTTTGACCGTAAAGTGCTTCAAATGGTGCAGCCTTGATGCTAGCGTGATAGCTATTGTTATATGAGAACTCGACTAATGGAAAATGGTTAACCCAACCCTTTCCAAAGTCGATTGCACAAGCACGCAACATATCCTTGAGAGTTTGAATAGTCCTCTCGCTTTGCCCGTCTGTTTGTGGATGGTACGCAGTACTCATATCCAGACTAGTACCCAAAGCATTCTGAAGTGACCTCTAGAAATTTGATGCGAACCTAGGGTCACGATCACAAATAATCGAGAGAGGTATTCCATGCCTCGTGACCACCTCCTTTAGGTACATTCTTGCAAGTTTATCCATCGGATCAGTCTCTCTCATCGGTACAAAGATTACGGACTTAGTGAGTCGGTCAACAATCACCCAAATAGTGTCGTAGCCTTGTGACGACTTAGGAAGCTTTGTGACAAAATCCATAGTGATGTTGTCCCACTTCCATTGAGGTATATCGGGTTGTACCAACAATCCTGATGGCCTTTGATGTTCTGCCTTGACCTTGGCACAAGTCAAACATTTGCTAACATAGGTGGCGATGTTTGCCTTCATATTGGGCCACCAATATAGCTTTTTCATGTCTTGGTACATCTTATCAGAACCCGGATGTATAGAGTATTTTGACTTGTGGGACTCGTGCATGATCACAGTCCGCAAATCGCCATAACATGGTAACCAACTCCTGCCATTGAAGCATAGAGTTCCATCCGCACGGGGTTCCAACTTTTCTGTTCTAAATTTCTCTGGATCCTTAGAATTTTCAAGCAACATACCTCCAACATCTTCGTTCTTGATGTTCTCTGGTTTCCGTGCTTCAGTTTGAGCATCCAAAATTTGTTTGGGAAGATTCAAACCTATAGTCATGACTAAGGCTCGAACCCTTAATGGTGGCTCTCGTTCCTTCCTGCTCAAGGCGTCAGCGACAACATTTGCTTTCCCTGGGTGATAACGAATCTCGCAATCGTAATCACTAAGCAATTCTAACCAACGACGCTGCCTCATATTCAGCTCCTTTTGATTAAGAATGTGTTGTAGACTCTTGTGATCCGTGAACACCGTACACTTGGTTCCGTACAAATAGTGTCTCCAGAGTTTCAGAGAAAACACTACCGCTCCAAGTTCCAAATCATGAGTCGTATAGTTCTTCTCATGAATTTTCAGTTGGCGTGATGCATAAGCAATCACCTTCTCTCTTTGCATCAACACAACACCCAAACCTTTGATCGAAGCATCGCAGTATACGATAAAATCTTCGCTTCCTTCAGGTAAAGCCAGAATTGGTGCACTACATAACTTCTGCTTCAACAATTGGAACGATGTTTCTTGTTTGTCACCCCACTCAAACTTGACCTTCTTCTGAGTGAGCTTGGTCATTGGTTTGGCAATCTTCGAAAATCCTTCGATGAATCTTCGATAATACCCAGCAAGACCTAAAAATTGACGAATCTCCGTTGGTGACTTAGGAGATGCCCAATCTTTAATGGATTCGATCTTGGCAGGGTCCACGTGAATACCCTGGCTGTCAATCACATGACCGAGGAACTGTACTTTAGGAATCCAAAATTCACACTTGGAAAATTTGGCATACAACTCCTCTTTCTTAAGCAACTCTAAGATTAACTTAAGGTGCTCTTCGTGTTCTTGCTTGTTCTTCAAATATATCAGAATATCATCAATAAATACAATTAAGAATTTATCCAGATATGGTTTGCACACCCGATTCATAAGGTCTATGAATACGGAAGGTGCATTTGTCAAACCAAATAACATAACTTGAAATTCATAATGGCCATAACGGGTTCTAAAAGCAGTATTCAGAATGTCTTCTTCTCGAACCCTCAGTTGGTCATAACCCGACCTTAGGTCAATCTTTGAGTAGACACTCGACCCTTAAAGCTGATCAAATAAATCATCAATTCTTGGGAGCGGATAACGGTTCTTCACTATCAGTTTATTCAATTCCCGGTAATCAATGCACATTCGAAATGATCCGTCCTTCTTCTCACCCCAAAAACTTATAAAATAAAATTATGTAAAATGTGGGGCTATGAACTCACCTTGAGTGAGCGTATATCAAGTATGATCGAGTGCAACCTAATCCAATATAGGTCGTATAAATACTAATCACTTTGAGTAACTACTACCATATAAAATTCTATATAGCTCAATCACCATCTAATCGTTTTAGTGAAATCATGTTAATAAAGTTAAAACGTTTATAAATAGTTCGATAGTAAAAACGACGCAATTTCTTCGTTTTAAGCCTGTTTCTTACGTTTCTTATGTCCACGCTTTCGTATTAAGACGACATATCAAAATATGACATTTTTGTATTTCATGTCCTCTGGTGAACAGTACTTTTTATAGTTCACACCAGTTTATAAAATTATTTTTATAGTTTTAGTTATCGTAAAAACCGTAAATGTCGTGTTTTATTCGTTATAGCTCCGTTTTTAGCGATTCTTTCGAGCACGTCTTTGTTATTAAAAGTTCTATCATATTAATGATGTTTTCAAAATGTATAAATCTGAGATGAACAGTAACTTTTATAAAAATAGTTTTATAAAAGTATTTTTATACATTTAAGTATATAATCTTGCGTAATTCATAACTTCTTCGTTATTAATTGAACAATTATGGTCCAAATTGTTTTAGAATCCTAAAATTAAGTGCTATCTATGAAAAAAATTAAATTTATATATTTGAAGTATTTTTTAACTTGTTTTTATAAAATCTCTTTTATAACGCGTTTAATTAACGTAAAACGTAGATTTCCCGTATCTTTTTCATTATAAGACGGTTTTTCGAGTTCTTTACATATTTGGAATCGTCATGAGGTGTACTATCTTTATAAAACATAATATGGCTGTCACCATACACGAACCAAAACAGCCCCTTTGAAATCAATATGTATACTTATTTATATAACTTGTTTTATGTACTTTTCAACCTAGTAAATTAACACAACCCTTTATAGCCTTATTTATCATATGTGTTACATATAATAATGTCCATATTTTGTCCAAGAGTCCATAGTATCAAGTCCTTAATAACACCTTTAAATCACAACTTATTATGTAACTTTTAATTACAAGTTATTATGTAAACCCTAAATTAACAAGTTTGTATATAAACTTTTTATACATAAACCAAGAGTGTACAAGACTTATAATCTCATTATAACATGATAATATCAACATTATAGCATATGTAAAAGTGTTCAAAACCCTAATCACAAGTAAAAATCCATTTTACATGTTCGAAAGTATCCTAATGGTGATTTTACTACATAGAACATATATACATATAAAATCATAATTATTAAATAATTTAGGCTTTTAGATAACCTTAGTATGTAGTGTGATGATAGTCAACACAATCTAAACCCTTGTTTAGATTAAAAACCCAAGCTTTCACAACCAAAAAAACCCTAATTAACCAAGTGAAACCCTAGCTTTCCTTTCTTGCTTCAACACTTGTAAATGCTTAACCAATCCTTTCAAACACCTTAGGTTATCATATAAATGATGTATGAGTGCTTGTATGGTCTTAGAAAATCAAGCTATGGATTATTTATAAGGGGGGGTTTGTTGCCGTGGCTTATGTAATAGAAAAAGAGGGATAGTTTTGATTTTTGGCTGAGTAATAAGAGAGTGTATGTTATGTTTACTAGTGTGTATGAGATACAAGTAATATAATCTAGTGAAATAAGTTATACAAAGACCAAAT
>BQNB010045597.1:0-24497 GCA_026074375.1 Tanacetum coccineum
TCACTCTCAATACACCACAGCTTATTTATTGGATGATAAGCCAGTTCTGGATGGGCTTATGGACTCTCACTAACTTGTTTTCTACAAGTTAGAGCTTGTAGATTCTTGGTTTAGCCCTGTTTTGAGCAAGGGTGTTGTAAGTCTCTCTTTTTCTTGCTTTACTTATTTATTGCAGAACTGCTAGTTCATTTTGATAAAACTGTTAGTTTTATGTTTATACTGCTAGACTCATTTATGCTTATTTAAGTGCTTATTATTGATTAAAATTGCTTGTAAGTGTTTAGTTTGTTATTTGATAATCTGTTTTTAATTAAAATAAAATAAAAAAAAAAAAAAAATGATTTTTACAAAGTTTCAGGGGTATTTTCAACTAGCAGTACTAACTTTAAGTTAGTACTGCCAGTTCATTTTAGGACCAGTACTAAGTCTACACTAGCAGTACTAACTCTAAGTTAATACTGCTAGTCCACTTTTGGAACAGTACTAACTTAAAGCTACCAGTACTAACTCCAAGTTAGTACTGTTAGTTATAACAGTTAATACTGGTAGTTAAACTTAGCTTATCAGCTTATTATTTCTGCTTATTTAAGATTTCCTTAGCTTTTTAGAATAGATTAAACCATTTTCCTTTACTGTTTGCTTATTTAAGCTTATTTTCCTTTTCAAAGTGTTTTCATTAGTGTATCAGTTTAAGTTTTCTAGCTTATTTATCATTTTAGTTTATCTCAGTTGCTTATTTCTTTTATCTTTGTGTTTTATAAGCCTAGCAGTATTAACCTTAAAGCTACCAGTACTAACTTAAGCTAACAGCATTAACTTACACTAGCAGTACTAACTCAAAGTTAGTACTGGTAGTTAAAACTGTTAGTACTGTTGTTAGTACTGTTATGTTTATCTTGTTTAATTTAGCTTAATTGCTTTTTGCATTTGCTTATTTAGAGTTAGTTTAGCTTATTTAACTTGTCTTAAGTTTATTTGAGCTTATTTGTGTCTTAGTTCAAAGTTTTAAAGTGTTTTTGTCATTCCTAGTTATTATTCTTGTTCTAGTTTATTCTCTTTGCTATTTTTATGTGTTTTTGCTTATTGTTATAAATTTTAGTGCCAAATCATTCCTTGTGACATCCAAACTCAAATCATCAATCGTCTTGCGATTTTCCATTTCAGCCTCGTTGGGACATAACGACCCGGAGACACCCTATACTGCTTCCGGTTTCTTGATTTTGTGGGTCCTGATCCTTGTTTTATATTTATAGATGTCTATGTCTATCTATATATAATAAGGTGTAAGTTCGCGCGTAGTCAATACCACTTGTTAGTTCTTGTTTTAGCTTGAATCACACGATATAGAACAATGTAGAATATATAGAATCAAGAGAGGGAGGCAAGTTTTCATAATTTCCAAATTTTATAACAAAAGAGAAAAAGAGAGGGAAAGTTGTTACCAGCCATCAACCACCTAATAAGGATTAGGTGGCTATTTATAAGATACGGAAGAGGCTTTCCTTCCATCCTTTATTTTTCTTATTTTGCTAATTAGTCCCTATTCTTTGGTAAATATGATATTTTTCACTTTTATATTAAACCTTATTACAAACTAATTTCTACTAAGTAAAATAAAAACTAAACACTAGAAATAAATAAAACCACTTAAAGTATCATAATTGACACTTTTATGATCCTAACATTAAGCTTGTTCCTTTAGCTTGACTTGCTTGTGATCTTGAGCTTCTTGAGACCATCAGTCAAACATAATCTCTTCATCATCTTTGAGATCTTTTGCCTTCTTGTGAACTTATGACATATGGACCAACATGCTCATACTTTTCTTTGTCTTGAAAGCTTTGCTCGTTTAAAATGATTTATCTTGAATATTTCTTGACTTCAAGGAAGACTTTTAACATCAGAGTTAGAGGAAGACTTGTATCATGTACTTGAGCTTTCATCATGTCTTTACATTTGTTAGTCGAGTATGAGCATGTAGCAGTATCTGACTCGTCATGGACTAGTTGCTGCTACCGTCGGGAAAACCTGCATGTATAGGTTAGTGATAAAAAACATATATGGACAAAAGTGTCTTTGTCACTTCGTAAAATACGGTTGTAATAACCACGGTTCCCCATTAATCAGTATAAATACTGCCTGTGATCAGGTAGAATTCAAAAGAATCTCCTTGACAGGGTTTCGCAGCTGCACTAGCCGTTCTCGTTACCAGAGCGTCTCAAAGCAAACAACACAGTAAGAGTGAATCGGTAAGTTACTATTTTTTCCGATTGAGTCATCAATTCGTGTTCAGCTTTCCTATGTCCAGATACCCTTATGAAGCTGCCCATGGATATAAGATTGAAAATTGATTTAAGAAAATCAGTTGACATGTTAACGAATAAAGGGTTTTATAACACGCCAAAAGTTTTATCTTTTCAAAATTCATTCATCAATTCGTATACTGAACCAAAATTGATATCTAGTTGTCACAAGTTTGATCCATATAGGATCTCACAAATCACCTGCCGCAGTGCTTGTTTGATGTTGGCACTGGTAAGATTTCCATCGTCACTGTGAATACTATGAAGTATCACTCTGATGCTTTGGCAAGATCATAAGGATAATGCGTAGGACTCTTATTATTTCACTTGTTTTCACGGTGTATGAAGAACAAGTGTACTTTTGGATAGTGTCCTAATAAGATTTATTGATGATCTCTTTTGGCTCTAGACTCAATAGTGCATTTTGGTTTTAGTGATCGAAGGCTGGAGCAGATTGCCACCTGTTCAATATCAACTAACTCGGAGTGAGAAAATTTAGGAACACGAAAGTGTCGGTCACTTCCATAGATGACAGTCGTTAGCTCGTTAAGTAATTTTTGGAAACTTACATAGGTAGTTAGACCAAGGCCCATGGATAATCCCATCAAGCCAAGACCCATCCGCCCCTTGTAAGTATATAAACACCTCTCCATGCCTTGGAGAGGTGGTTGGTTGGTTGTATGTTTCATTTTTCACTTAATGCATTTCATGTTCTTTACTTTCTCTCACTAGAAAATACATCCTTTCTTTCTACTTTCTCTCTCTAGTTCTTTCTTGTATTTCAAAGATTACTCATATCCTACAATTGGTATCAAGAGCCATGGAGTGGTGTGTTTAGTTATTGTGTTTTTCTTTTGGTTCGTGTGTTTTTACTCTCAAAAATCGTCCTTTACTTCATATTTTTCTTTGTTTTCGAAGCAATAGTGTACACTAAAGGATCATTTACTTTGGTAAATCTGATCTAGTATCTTTATGATATAGGTGTACAAGCTTAGAATCAAGAAAAGTATTATTTTTGTTACTTTTGTGTTCGAAAATCTTTACAAAGAACAAAATCTTGGTTTTAAATTTTTTGGCTTAAAAACCTTAAAGTTTTCATTTTTCTTGTTCCTATAGGGTTTGTAACACTAGTTGTAGAAGATTTTTTGCAAAATAACCCATCAAAAAGGTGTTTTTTGTGTTTTTGAGTTTTTGAGTTTCGTCTCTGTTGGTATCGAACAACATGTACCAAACAACTTGTGTCGAACAACCTGTGTCGAACAACCTATGTCGAACAACCTGTGTCGAACAACCTGTGTCGAACAACCTGTGTCGAACAACCCAAGTTAGTTTGTATCGAACAACTCAAGTTAGTTATTACCGAACAACTAGTTTCCAGCTTGTACCGAACAACTAGTTTCCAGTTTGTACCGAACAACTAGTTTCCAGTTTGTATCGAACAACTAGTTTCTAGTTTGTACCGAACAACTCAAAGCAAACTAGTATCGAACAACTCAATTTTCAATTTTTTTTCAAAATTATACGGTTTATTTCTTTGACTTGTAAAATCCCGTGATACATTAATTTGTTTTTCCTGGTTTTGTCAAGAATTGTAAAATCCCGTGTAGTTTCATAAATTAAAACACTTAAAAGACAACTTAACCAAACACAATTTCTTTCTACCACCGTTCGATCAAAAAGTAATCTTTTAACATCAAAAGTTATCAATGACGACTCTTGTTGATAAGTCACTTCTCTCGGGTGATGACAATAAACCACCGATGCTTGAAAAACATTTGTATGATTCGTGGAAAAGCATAATGGAACTCTATATGATGAATAGGCCTCATGGTCAAATGATTCTTGCTTTTGTTACAAAAGGTCCACTTGTTTGGCCAACAATTACAGTGGATGGTGCAACAAGACCAAAGGAATATACTTAATTAACTACAGTAGAAACCATTCAAGCTGATTGTGACATCAAAGCAATAAACATCATTCTCTAAGGCATTTCACCTGAAATTTATGCTCTTGTTAGTCAACATCATGTAACCAAGGATATTTGGGAAAAAATCCAACTACTCATGCAAGGAACGTCGTTAACAAAGCAAGAACGAGAGTGTAAGCTATATGATGAATTTGACAAGTTTACATACAAGACCGGAGAGTCGTTACACGAGTACTACTTGACATTCACTCTGCTACTCAATGATATGAACATTTACAAAATGCCACTGGAGCAATTTCAAGTCAATACCAAGTTTCTGAATACTTTTCCTGCTGAATGGAGCAAATTCGTTACTGATGTTAAATTGGTCAAAGACTTGCATACTACCACTGTTGATCAGATTCATGCTCACTTGGAACAACATGAACGACATGCAAATGAAGTTCGTTTGATGCATGAACGCAACTTCGATCCTCTAGCTTTAGTTGCATCTCACCAAATGACACAGTTTCCTTATCAATCTCATCAGCACTCTTACAAGAATTCTCAACATCAACAACAAGTTTCACCATATCAATCTTCACAGTATGGAGCACCTCTTGAATCTCAACAATACTCTGTCAATCAATCATCAACACCACTTTCAATAACTTATCCTTCCAACAATTATCAATCATCTGTTCACCACAACGTTTATTCTCCATCATCATCCATCCCTCAATTGGAATATGCTCCCTCAGTTAACCAACAACCTGAATTTTCCCAACCAGACTCGGGACTAATTGTTCCAGTGTTCCAGAGAGGTGATGATCCCATTGATGCTATCAATCACGTGATGTCATTCTTGACTGCTGTTGTCACTTCTCGCTATCCTACTACCAATAACCAGCTGAGGAATTCGTCAAACCCTAGGCAACAAGCTACCATTAATGATGGGAGAGTGACCTTACAACCAATTCAGGGGAGACAAACCTCTTTTGCTGCGGGTACCACAAGGACCTACACTCCAGGAGCAAGTGGAAGCAATTCGGGGAAACAAAGGACTGTTATTTGTTACAACTGCAAAGGGGAAGGACACATGTCTAAACAGTGCACTAAACCTAAGAGGAAACGGGATGATTCGTGGTTTAAGGAGAAAGTGTTGCTGGTACAAGCTCAAGCACATGGTCAAATTCTAAATGAGGAGGAACTAGCATTTTTGGCAGATCCAGGAATTGCAGAAGGTCAAGCCACACAGACTGTCATTACTCACAATGCTGCTTATCAAGCTGATGATTTGGATGCATATGACTCTGATTGTGATGAACTCAACACTGCCAAAGTTGCTCTCATGGCGAATTTATCTCATTATGGTTCAGATGCTCTCGCTGAGGTACACAATCATGATAATGTGAATAACAATATGATTAATCAAGCTGTGCAGGCGATGCAGTCTTTTGAACAGTCAAATGTTGTGAACCATTCAGAGACTGAAATAACCAGTGATAGCAATATCATTCCTTATTCTCAGTATGTGATTGAATCACAACAGACAGCTATTCAGAATTCTAACTCTTCTGCACAACAAGATGTATGGTTATTATCTATGAATTGACAACTGTAAAACCCAAGTGTTAATTGTACCAAGATAATTGGACAAAAAAGTTGTCAATGATACGTTTAACTGATGAGCTTTGAAAAGTATAAGACAAAGATTAACTGTTTGTGAAAGTAGGACAAAATGTTGATTTAAGGTGAGTATTGATAACGTTTCAGATTCAAAGTGCACAGTCTATATAGATTGATCGTCCTTAAATAAACTCTTTTTATGAACATTTAAAAGAAAATGAATCTTAATGCAAACAGTTACTCTTATCTAAAATGTTTTTAAGAGAGGGAATCTGGACATCGGATAGAGGAGATTGCGTTCGAAAGAAGATCAACATAGCTAGATAAATTGTTTTTAAAGAGATCAATCTGACACAATTGTTCACATGTTGGATAAAACTCGGTGTTTCTTATGAATCATACCACTAAACAAGCTATAGTTTTCAAAATTCTTTCTATCTGAAGAAAGCTCAGCAATTGGAACTAAAGCTTTATGATGGTAATGTCATTAACAAACGATTGGCTATTGTGATTCCTGACTCCGAAAAGACCCTAATGCTTGCTGAAGAGAGTCATTCAAAAATGCTCTTAAAACAAAAGGATCATATGATGTTAGAAAAGAAAGTCAATACTAGACCAGTCGATTATGCTGTTCTTAACCAACTTTCTCAAGATTTTGAAACATGATTTGTTCCACAAACTGAATTATCTGCTGAACAAGCCTTTTGGTCTCAGAATTCTGTAAATTCTCCAGATCCCACTCTTTCGAGTAGGACCACCACAAAGTTTGAGGTTCAAAAGAACTTCCTAAGTCAGCCATTGGTTAATACGAGTTTTGAAAGAAACTTAAACACATTCTTATGGTTTTTATGTGGTTTGTCAAAGAATGAACCACGAACACCAGCCATCACGAAGGGGGTCGTTGGGGTTCGAAATACAAAGTTGTTTTAGGGATGAACTATTCCATTTGTAAAAGCTCTGAAGGAGCTTCTTTAATACCATTTCGATCAATATTTGATTTGATGAAACTTTTAAGACCAAAATGTCTTTCATTCAAATGGAACAGGCTTGTGGAACAACATTGTTAGAGTCAAAAACATTTAAAATTTTTCAAAGGGACAATTCTGTTTCTGTTGGGAATTAAACTCATACAATTCCTAACTCATTAAAACCTAACTAGTATGTTTCTTTGACTCTAGACACAAAAACAAGAATCCTTAAAACCTTCATCTTGCCCTTGGACCAACTATTGCAACTTTTTGACTCCTATAACTCATATAAGTGCAAGTATCTAGTAAGAGAACTCATTATACACCAACACTTAACTAGAAATCAAACAAACACTCTCTTTGTGCCCTATAGAGCTCACGGCTCAAAATAATTACCCAACCAAACCCATACAAAATTTTCTACAACCCATACACTCCTATACACATCCATTGTAAGACATACTAAGGCATTTGCAAGCATTGGTTAACCATATTCAAGTAATAATCAAGAGAAAGAAAGTTAGGGTTTCTATTAAGAAAAGCTAGGGTTTCTTAAGTGCAAGCTTGGTTTTGTGGCTAAACAAGGGTTTAGCACTTGATCATCATCATCATCACACATCTTAAGGTCCACTTGAACTCTTTATGTTCTTACAATTTCCATTTTATGCATATGATTATTCTATTTAGCTTAAATCACCATTTAGGATTATTAACATGTAAAAAGAAGTTTTTATTTGTTGTCATCATAATGTACACTTTATTATATCTTATGATGTTAATGACATCATGTTAAAATAGTCACACAAGTGATTTACACTCTTGGTTAAACATGAAAATGATTATGGGTTAATTAGGGTTTTTATGGTTTCATAATATGTTTTAAGTTAAAGAAATACTTATGACATGTTAATATTAATTATTGACTCATATTAATGTTACTTGAACACTAAAATAAGGTTATCTTGGAAGAAATACACATGTACACACTTGGTTATGTATAAATATGATTATGGACAAAACTAGTAAATTAGAGATTTCTTAAGTAAAGTTATGATTTTAAGTGTTATCATGGATTTGTAACCTTGATAACTTGGACACATGAGGACTATTATGGACAAATAAATGCTAATATAAGGATGATTTATAATATATATGATATATGAGACTTGTGGTAAAATACAAAAGTGGTAAAGTATAAAGAAAAGATCAAAAATGGATTCAACAAACTCAAGCAAACATTCTGTCCATGATTCGAATTTTCACATATCCATTTTATATTTTTATAAGATAATACATTTCACGACGATTCCGAAAAAGTAAGAAACTTGTTAAACGGTGTTATAACGAAAAAGTTACGTTAAAAAACAGTTATACGTTAATAAACGAGTCGTAAGTAAATTTTATAAAAACCATTTTTTAAAATTATATAACAACTAGGGATAATATTTTTAATGATATAAATACACATTTTTAGAATTCCAAATGATAAGAATCGTATTTTTTCAATTAATATCGAACGAGTTTGATTTGCGAGTTACGGACGAGTAATACTTTTATAAAACTTTTTTTATAAATGTTACTATTCATGTCAGAAAAGTTATATTTTTGTAAACCTCATATATATATATAACTTTCATATACGAGAACGTCCTCAAAAGAAGAATCACTAAAAAACGGAGCTATATCGAATAAATACGGAAGTTTTCGGGTTTTACGACCCAACAAAATACGAATTTTATAAAACTCATGTCTGTTATTGAACAGTAAAGTTACTGTCTTCCGGGGACAAAAATTTATGAAAATGTCAATATCGATAACCGTCTGAATACGAAAAGATGGACATAAGAAAACGCGAGTATCGGGTTTAAAACACGAAAGTTACGCCAGTTTTACTAAAACGGTATTATAAACGTTTTACTTGTTAAGCACAATTGTACTAAACCATTTGTTGGTGGATTGAGCTATATAGATTATTTTGTGGTTATTCATAAAGTACTATATTACTAGGGAGTTTTTCATAATTGAGGCCTTTCGGATGGCGTATCGGAGAGTTGTTGGATTTACGATTAAGGGTCCTAACTCCTCGTACGTCCTGTCATGACTCTTTATTATGATGCCCGAACGATAGCACGATGTAACAGCTTAGAGGATTATATTCAATGTTGTTGATTAAAAGTACTCTGGTACTTTTATAGACCTTATATTAATTAGGTTGCATTTGATCATTCGCGTGGGCGTTATTTGTGATACACCTGGCATTACTCATCAAGGTGGAGTTCATAGCCCAGTTTCTACATGATTTTGTTTTTACAAGTTTTTGGGGGTGGAAAAAACATGCAATGCTTTACAATTGGACACCTCAAGTGGTTAAGTTTATGTTATGATTACGTGTTGCCTAAGTAGCGATAACCCATATCTGAGCCCATTATCATGAACTGTCAATTGCTGGGATTGTGAGCGCGAATGTTATGAATAGATCTATTGGGTTTGACAACCCCGTTCGGGTGATTAGCTATCACGGACAAACGAACGTATACCATGTCGAACAAAGGATGTTGCGGGTTAGAACACTCACCACGGTAATGTAGGCCTTTAATTTGTTATCATACAGTCATGTTCAAGTGTATGAGCTTAGTAGGAACGTACATTACATTTATTGATATCTGCATCTGTTGCATTTTCATACCACTTGGGAAATCTTGTGGTCCTACAATATATGATTTATCAAACCTATGAATTCACCAACAATATTGTTGACGTTTTAAAGCAATGTTTTTCAGGGGTCAATAAGCACAGGGTGCAAATGGATACATTGGTGGTTTTGTTTGATGTCTATGCATTAAAGTTTTTGTAGCATTTCATTTGGTTATCTGGTTATGGGCTGAAATCTTTGTATTTGATAGACTTGCATACTATCAATGTTGATCAGATTCATGCTCACTTGGAACAACATGAACGACATGCAAATTAAGTTCGTCTGATGCATGAAAGCAACTCCGATCCTCTAGCTTTAGTTGCATCTCATCAAATGACACATTTTCCTTATCAATCTCATCAACACTCTTACAAGAATTCTCAACATCAACAATAAGTTTCACCATATCAATCTTCACAGTATGTAGCACCTCTTGAATCTCAACAATACTCTGTCAATCAATCATCAACACCACTTTCAATAACTTATCCTTCCAAAAATTATCAATCATCTATTCACCACAACGTTTATTCTCCATCATCATCCATCCCTCAATTGGAATATGCTCCCTTAGTTAACCAACAACCTGAATTTTCCCAACCAGACTCGGGACTAATTGTTCTAGTGTTCTAGAGAGGTGATGATCCCATTGATGCTATCAATCACGTGATGTCATTCTTGACTGCTATTGTCACTTCTCGCTATCCTACTACCAATAACCAGCTGAGGAATTCGTCAAACCCTAGGCAACAAGCTACCATTAATGATGGGAGAGTGAACTTACAACCAATTTAGGGAAGACAAACCTCTTTTGCTACGGGTATCACAAGGACCTACACTCCAGGAGCAAGTGGAAGTAATTTAGGGAAATAAAGGACTGTTATTTGTTATAACTACAAAGGGGAAGGACACATATCTAAACAGTGCACTAAACCTAAGAGGAGACGGGATGATTCGTGGTTTAAGGACAAAGTGTTGCTGGTACAAGCTCAAGCACATGGTCAAATTCTAAATGAGGAGGAACTAGAATTTTTGGCAGATAAAGATATTCCTGAAGGTCAAGCCACACAGACTGTCATTACTCGCAATGCTGCTTATCAAGGTGATGATTTGGATGCATATGACTCTGATTGTGATGAACTCAACACTACTAAAGTTGCTCTCATGACGAATTTATCTCATTATGGTTCAAATGCTCTCGCTGAGGTACAAAATCATGATAATGTGAATAACAACATGATTAATCAAGCTGTGTAGGCGATGTAGTCTTCTGAACAGTCGAATGTTATGAACCATTCAGAGACTGAAATAACCAGTGATAGCAATATCATTCCTTAGTCTAAGTATGCGATTGAATCACAACAAGCAGCTGTTCAGAATTCTAACTCTTCTGTACAACAAGATGCACTGATATTATCTATGATTGAACAACTAAAAACCTAAGTAGTTAATTGTACCAAGATAAATCTAGACAATAAAAGTGTCAATGATACTTTAACTGCTGAGCTTGAAAGATATAAGGAACAAGTTAAAGTTTTGAAAGAAGGATAAAATGTTGATTTAAGGAGTAATAATAACGTTTCAGATTCATGTACACAGTCTGTAGAGATTGATTGTCTTAAACAAATTTTATGAACATTTAAAAGAAAAAGAATCTTTAATGCAAACAGTTATTCTTCTTAAAAATGATTTTAAGAAAGAAGAATCTAGGAACAAAGATAGAGAGATTGCCTTACAAAAGAGAATCAAACAGTTAGATAATATTGTTTTTAAATGAGATCAATTTGCACAAACTGTTCACATGTTGACGAAACCTTAGTTTTTCTATGATCATACCACCAAACAAGCTCTAGGTTTTCAAAATCCTTTCTATTTAAAGAAAGCTCAGCAGTTGAAACCAAAGCTTTATGATGGTAATGTAATCAAGAATACGAGTGCAATTTTGATTCCTGACTTTGAAGAGACCTTAATGCTTGCTGAAGAGAGTCGTTCAAAAATTCTTTTTAAAACAAAAAGATTCTATGATGTTAGAAAAGAAAGTTAATACTACACCAGTCGATTATGCTGTCCTTAATCAACTTTCTCAAGATTTTGAAAAACGATTTGTTCCACAAACTAAATTATCTACTGAACAAGCCTTTTGGTCTCAGAATTCTGTGAATTTTCCAGAACCCACTCTTTCTAGTAGACCCGCTAAAGTTGAGGTTCCAAAAGAACTTCCTAAAGTCAGCATGGTTAATACGAGTATAAAGAAACTTAAATAGCATCTTGCTGGTTTTGACGTGGTTGTCAAAGAAAGAACCACGACCACAACTATCACTGAGGGCTCGTGGGGGTTCGAACATATAAAAGCTTGTTTTAGGGATGAAATAATTCCATTTGTAAAAGCACTAAAGGACTTGTTTAATACATTCAATCAACATTTGATTGATGAACTTTCTGAAGTCCAAAATGTCTTTCTTCAAATGGAACAGGCTGTGGAAGAATATCGTTTAGAGTCTAACCATTTGAAGTAAAAATGAATCAAGTTTTGAACGAAAATAAACGACTCTTGGAACAAGTCATTAACAAAGATATTGTGAACATAATTATGAATTCTTCTATGGATATTGCTTCTGTGAATATGCATGAATGTGAAAAGTGTCTCAAACTTGAGACTGAGCTTCTCAACAAAAAGGATTTCGTTGAAAAAGAGATTTACGATAAATTGTTCAAAAGTTTTACCACTCTTGAAAAACATTGCATCTCTTTAGAAGTTGATTCTCAAATTAATCAGGAAATTTTTCAAAGGGATAATTCTGTTTCAAATCAAAATGCTCCAAGTTTTGATCAATTGTTTGAATTAAATGAATTGAAAGCTCAGTCCCAAGAGAAAGACACGGTCATAAAGAAGTTGAAAGAGAGAATTAAATCTCTAAGTGGAAAAATGAATGAGGATAAGATTAAAAAGGACTTAGAAGAGATTGAAACTATAAATATTGAATTGGATCATAGGGTGTCAAAGCTTATTGCTGAGAATGAGCATTTGAAACAGACCTATAAGCAACTTTATGACTCGATTAAACCAGCACGTATTCGATCAAAAGAACAATGTGATGATTTAATTAATCAAGTCAATCTAAAGTCTGTGGAAATTTCTGATTTAAATGCTAGTCTTCAGGAAAAAGTTTTGGTAATTACAGCTCTCAAGGATGATTTAAGAAAACTTAAAGGAAAATCTCTAGTTGATAATAATGTTACAAAACACCCTAGTGAACCAGAAATGCTTAAGATTGATGTGGAACCAATAACCCCTAAATTTTTAAATAAAAAGACAGCTCACTCTGCCTATATTAAGCACACTCAGGAAGAAGCTACAATTCTTAGGGATCTAGTTAAACATGTTAAATCAAAATATTCACTTGATCAATCCTTAGAATCTGCCTGTAGGTATGCTAAACGAATATGCTGCCCACATGAATATGGTTATCTACCAAATGGATGTAAAGACGGCATTCTGCGCGAAGAAGTTTATGTCAACCAACTGGACGGGTTTGTAGATCAAGACAATCTGAATCATGTGTATAAGCTTAAGAAGGCTCTTTATGGGTTGAAACAAGCTCCTCGCGCGTGGTATGATCTGTTGTCGAAGTTTCTACTTTCTTAGGAATTCTCCAAAGGAACTGTGGATCCCACATTATTCATAAGAAGACAAGGCAAAGATCTTCTCCTGGTACAAATTTACGTTGATGATATAATCTTTGCGTCTACTACACCTGAATTATGTGACCAATTTTCCAAAATAATGTGTTCTCAGTTTAAGATGTCGATGATGGGCAAAATATCATTTTTCTTAAGACTACAGATTTAACAAAGTCCCAGAGGCATCTTTATAAACCAGTCTAAATATGCTCTCGAATCTTTGAAAAAATATGGTATGGACTCTAGTGACCCCGTGGATACACCCATGGTGGAGAAATCCAAACTGGATGAAGATACACAAGGTAAAGTCGTAGATCCTACACACTATCGTGGAATGATTGGCACCTTTATGTATCTTACAGCCAGTAGACCAGACCTAACATTTGTTGTATGCATGTGTGCCCGGTATCAGGCAAAGCTTACCGAAAAGCACCTCCATGTTGTAAAAAGAATCTTTAAATACCTAAGAGGAACCGTAAATCAGGGACTCTGGTATCCAAAGGATTCTTCTATTGCTCTAACAGCTTATGCAGACGCTGATCACACGGGTTGCCAAGATACTAGACGAAGTACATCTGGAAGTATGCAATTATTGGGAGATAGACTTGTTAGCTGGTCATCAAAAAGGCAAAAAAGCATTGCCATATCCAGTACGGAAGCTGAATATATTGTTATGTCTGGCTGTTGTGCTTAAATCCTTTGGATTAGATCACAGCTTACCGACTATTGTAACACCCCCAAATTGGGTCGCAGCGGAATAAGGGTCCGGGGCGTGTTACTTCAAGATCAATAGCACAAGATATATAAGAACGACACAAAAAGTCGTTTAAAATGATACATTGGATTTAATTGAAAGACTTAATACAAAAGCATATAGCTTTACTTGTCCATTGTTGAATATTACAAAAGTTGACAATACATTTCCCAAAATATGATGCACCTAAATCTTTAAGCGTGCAATCCAAAATATAACCCAATGCATCCTTGGCATCCCATGCCTATTGATCTCCTAAAAACATTACTTAAAAACGTCAACAAAATTGTTGGTGAATTCATAGGTTTGATAAATCATAATATGCAGGACCGCAAGACTTTTTAGTGATAATGCAACACATGCAGATCTCACAAAACTAGATTACATTTACACTAAGCTCATGACACTGAAGCTCGACGATCTTTCTTGCAATTAAACTATATATTGCAATTTCTGCCCGATTAGATGTTCAACCCGAAAACATCCTAAATTCGACATGCTATAACGTTCGTTCCCGGTGATAGCTAATCACCCGAACGGGGAGGTCGTTTCCCGAATAGATCTATTAAATAACATTCGCGCTCACATAATGTAATTCCCAACTACATCTATGCAATTGACAGTTCATGATAAAGGGGCTCAACTTGGGTTATCGCTACTTAGGCAACATGTAATCAATACTTGCGTCCAATTTATAAAACAAAGCATGTTTCCACCCCATAATTATAAATCATTGAAATCATAAAAATGTGGGGCTATGAACTCACCTTGAGTTCTGATAATCCAAATATCGCAGATAAAGCGTCACGTAAAAGATCGAATGCAACCTAAATTATCATAGGTCGTATAAGTACCAAGTACTTGAATCTAATCTTATAGTTGTTACCTCGTACTATCGTTCGGGCTATCATAATTAAAGAGGTCATGACATGACGTTCGAGGAGTTAGGACACTTTAAATCGTAAATCCAACAACTCGTCGAAACGCCATCCGAAGAGGCCTCATTATGAAACTCCCTAGTAATATAGTACTTTGATAACCACATAATATTCTATATAGCTCAATCACCAACTAATGGTTTTGGTAAAATTGTGTTTAATAAGTTAAAACGTTTATAATTACCGTTTTAGTAAAACTGGCATAACTTTTGCGTTTTAAGCCCGATTCTCGCGTTTCTTATGTCCATCTTCTCGTATTAAGACGGGTTATCATAAATTGACATTTTCGAAATTCGGACCCACTGGTGAACAGTAAAAATTACTGTTCACACCAGACCTTATATATATTTTTATTGATTTAATTGTCGTAAAACCCGTAAACGTCGTATTTTATTCGTTATAGCTCCGTTTTTAATGATTCTTTCGAGGACGTTCTCGTATTTGAAAGTTCTATATTTTTATGAGGTTTACAAAAATATAACTTTCTGTCATGAATAGTAACTTTTATAAAAATAGTTTTATAAAAGTATTAATTGTCGTAAACTCGCGAAATTCATAACTTGTTCGTTATTAATTGAAAAATTGCGATTCTTATCATTTTGGAATCCTAAAAATATGTATTATTTATTAAAAATATCAACCCTTGCTGTTTAAAGTTTTTATAAAAATTCATTTACGACTTCGTTTATTAACGTATAACTCGTTTTTAACGTAACTTTTTCGTTATTAATCCGTTTAACAAGTTTCTTACCTTTTCGGAATCGTCGTGAAATGTATTATCTTATAAAAATATAAAATGGATATGTAAAAATTCGAATCTTGGACAGAATGTTTGCTTGAGTTTGTTGAATCCATTTTTTTGATCTTTTCTTTATACTTTATTACTTTTGTATTTTACCACATATCCCATATATCATATATATTATATATCATCCTTATATTAGCATTTACTTGTCCATAATAGTCCTTATGTGTCCAAGTCTCCCATGTTAACAATCCATTAACATACTTTAAAACCATAACTTACTTAAGTAACCTTAATTTACTAGTTTTGTCAATAATTATTTTTACACATAACCAAGTGTGTATAAGTGTATTTCTTTCCATGAGACTTTATTTTAGTGTTCTATTAACATGATTAAGAGTCCATAATCAATATTAACATGTCTATGTATTTCTTTAACTTAAAACATATTATGAAACTATGAAAACCCTAATTAGCTCATAATCATTTTCATGTTTAACCAAGAGTGTAAATTACTTGTGTGACTATTTTAACATGATGCCATTATCATCATAAGATATAATAAAGTGTACATTATGATGACAACAATTAAAAACTTCTTTTTACATGATTAAAACCCTAAATGGTGATTTAAGCTAAATAGAATAACCACATGTATAAAAATGAAAATTATAAAAACATGAAGAGTTCAAGTAAACCTTATGAGGTATGATGATGATGATGTGCTAGTACTAAACCCTTGTTTAGCCACAAAACCAAGCTTGTACTTAAGAAACCCTAGCTTTCCTTAATAGAAACCCTAACTTCCTTTCTCTTGATTAATGCTTGAATATGGTTAGCCAATGCTTGGGATCACCTTAGAATGTCTTATAATGGATGTGTATAGGTGTATATGGGTTGTAGAAAATTTTGTATGGCTTTGTTATTGAAGGGTGTTTGAGCCGTGGGCTCTATAAGGCACAAAGAGAGGTTTTGGTTTGATTTTTCTAAGTGTAAAGTGTGTATGAGTTCTCTTGCTAGCCATGCATGTATATAAGATGTATATAGTCAATAAAGTTTGCAATAGTTGGTCAAATAACACAATGAGGGTTTCAAGGGATGTTGTGTTCTTGTCTTAAGTCAAAGTAACAAAGTATGGCTAAGTCTTTAATGCATGGGATGTACATTGACCAAGTTGTATGAAAAATTTGCATTTTGTCATCTTGTATATGTTGTTTGCCATATGATTTAGGGGGGGGGAAAGTCTTCTAGAAGATTTTTGCTAGTTAAAACATTATATTGTATCATTTTCTTAAAGTTACAACATGTAACTTTTATTTAAAAGTTGCCAACTTGCATGCATTTGTGTATAATATATTTTTCTATGTACAAAGTGTAATTAACATATACTTACTGTATAGTTTTTAATAAAACCAATAAGGAAATGGGTATAATGCGAGGTATTTGTTTAAGCGTAGATAAATTTTCCTGCTTACCGTATGTCTTAAACGCACATTTATCGTGCGAAAACGTATTTAACATACTAACCAATAAAATTAAATAATCAATGGACCATAATTAATATCAAAAGAATAATATTAAGCACATGATGATGCAAACGTAATTGATGGTTTGATGCCCGTTCAAATTAAACAATAATATTTGGCGTACGCGATTTAACCTAACGTTTACAATTTCAAGCAAACATGTACAATACAAAAGATACATTGCGGATTCGTTGACATCATCAATGACTTGAAAACACAGGGTGTTATATTAGCTTCCGCTGCTATATTGTAAAATTGGGGGTGTTACAGATTGGTATCAGCACCATGGTTATAGAGAACAAGGTCAAAACCTTAACTATAACCACATTTCTTTTTCAGCCATCAAAGTCCTCCATGCCACTACATTCCGAAACAAGTATGTAAAGATACATATCTATTATACTAATAAATAAATAACCTTATGTTATTACAAATTGATTGTTATCAGAAACGATGTCTTCTCCCGACCGCTCTACTTTTGATATTGAGGATGCTTTTTCCTCTATGAATATTCTTAACTATACTTCGGTCTCACCGGATTACTTCCCAGCTTCATCGGAAAGCAGTTCTTTTAACTCTTTAGAAAACTCTAAAGATAACATGATCCCACCCGTATTCTCATCTTTCTACAATAATCCTTATTTAAAGGATGTACAAGCATTTTATGCTAAGGAATTACCTATTTCATCACCAGATCCTATTACTTCACCAGCTATTTTGACTCTATCTCTAGTATTACCCTTATAAATACTATTTAATCCTTGATATTTCTTTATTCCTGAAGAGACTATTACCACTTAAGTCTAAGAATCGAATTCCGTCCTCATCTTCTCTTCAAATACATTATCTGAATTCATCTCGGAATCAAACTTGTAATATAGTTCACCATCTCTCTTAGTTAAACTCCACCCCACCACATTATATTTTAAAAGAAGTTATCTGAAACATTAAAAAAAAAAACCATGAGAAACAAGTCGAAGATATCTTGATGAACTCTACTTCACTGCATTGAGAGAATGGAAAAGGACGTATTAACGGTAATGAAACTAAAGACCGAACCAGAAATTCGGTACACAGATTATCAAACTACCAAAAGAAACGGTAGTATGGGCAAAAGGATAAGATTGCCTTTGCTCACCTCAGACGTTCCGATCTCGAACGAATCATTTAGAAAATCCAAGCTCGTCACCAACGATCGTGGAAGATCTTTAGGGATGTCATCTACCGCTCATAAAATCAAACAAACTCTTAGATTAGTTATAGCTTTATCTTAGCCACGGGATGTGTGGTATAAATAAAAATGCTTGTCAAATCTTAACTATGTACAGTAAAAAGGCAAGTTATTTATAAATGCAATCCTATTTCGTATCTTATTGTTTCCAACTTATCCCTTTTTCATCATCATCTCCATTATTTGCATCATTATCTCCGACTTCGTGAATTATACCATCACCTCTAAGTGCTTAAAATTCATTACTCTTTAAGCATTTTAAGCATCACGTTCTCTTACTTTTCAAAACTTCTGATATCATTCTTACTACGTATTCTCTTATCTGAAACACTAGCCATAACTTTGGATGCCATTCGGCAACTGATTACTGGTATTACTGCCGCCCTTGAAGCATAAGCTGCTTCCATGGCAAATGCCGACAATCCTAATAGGAACACCGGACCAAGAGAAATTCCTGTAGCAAAAAGAGGAAACAACAAAGAATTCATAAACTGTCAACCTTCCTACTTCAATGGCACCGAAGGAGCTTTGATCTCATCTTTTGTGTTTGAACTTCTAAATCAGTATTTTCTCGTAGCAAGTGTTGCCGAGGAAGACAAAGTGACATATGCTACTGGTCCCTAACCGACTATGCCTTATCTATCGTGGAATGCATTCACACAACCCATCGGAATATAACAGCCAATAGGATCCACCTGGACTGAATTGAAAAGTCACTTAACCAATAAGTAAGTGCCCTCGAACTGAAGTCAAGAAGATGGAAGACGAATTTTACAACTTGGTTATGAAAGGAAATGATCTTAAGACTTACATTTGGAGATTTTGGGAATTAGCCGTCTTATGCCCAAACATGGTGCCAAATTCTAAGAAACTTATGGAAGCTTTCATCGAAGGACTGCCCCAAAGCATTGAAGGAAATGTTACCGCTTCAAAGCCTCAAACTTTGGAGGAAGCTGTCAACATCGCCCAGAGACTAATGGATCAGATACTAAAGCGCAATTCTGTGCAAGAAACCAATGATCATAAAAGAAAGTTTGAGGATAAAAGAAACACCAACAATAACAACAACAACTACCCTAATAATCGCAACAATAACCACTACCCCAATGATCACAACAACAATTACCCTGATAACCGTAAGAATAACTACAACAATAACAACCGTAACAATGATTATCATCGACAACAGAATAGAAGATAAGAAACCTTCAGATCTTATACTGCCATCAATGGATATACTGGAAACCTTCCCTTATGTAAAAGATGTAGACTACATCACACGGGACCTTGCAGTGTCAAGTGTCAGGTTTGCAACAAGATAGGCCACCAGACCAAGTACTGCAAAAACAAAGGGCCGACCACTAGGAAGTAAACCAGTCCCCGAAGAATTTAACGTTCATCACTAGAAATAATCATGGAAGATATCAAGATTCGTCATCAAAAGTCTTCTGAACAAGATATAAGAACTCGAGGGAGAACCACCATATTAGATCTACGTCATTTTCAGCTTTCTATAATCTAACCACTAGATGTATGAATAATGACACTTGTCAAATTTTACTATGTAGACAAGTTATTTATACAATGGTAATTCTGTTATACCTCATCGTTTTATGATACCGATTGTGTATGTCAAGATTGTCTATCCTATATCCTATCGTATGATAACTCATATCTCTATTCGGATTGCTATAATTCTCTTACCATCTGATTTTCTCAAACCTTTGTACTAGAAACACTAAGCTTCCTATTAGATCACTCATTTCTGTGTCTATCTCTCAAAGTCTTAAATTCTAAAATTTTCCATTATATCATGCAATGTAATAACAAGGAAACACACAAGAATCTATACAATGTCAAATGATTTCAATACCACTAGGTATGAAAATTTTGACAAAGACTTGTGATAGAATTCTTAATTGATGTTGACTTTTAAAGGTTAATGAATAACGATTATTTACGATCAGAGTGGCGCAACAGAAGCATGATAGACTCATAACCTATAGGTTTCATAAATCAAAGTATTCCATCCACCTAAGTTTTATCATAATCTGGAGAAATTCTATTGACTATCATCAAGAGGTGTGATCTTGAAAATAAGTGGACGTGTGAAATGAGGTAATTATAGTTATGGTGCGCAACATAATTATAAATGCATCACACATGTGGACTTGTGACCTTGATTAACCTAAATTCATACCCAGTACCTATCTCTAAACAATACCACTATAACTTTCAATTAAATCTCGGGATGAGATTTCTGTAAGGGGTGGAGACTATAACAACCCAAGAATTTTCATCAAATGCAAAACCTATTTTACTATTATCACAATTGTACGGGGAAATTTTTTGCTTTATTACATTACTTGTATTGACAATATCTCAATATATAATATAACTTGCATAACTAAAGTAGACGAGCTCACGCAACCTATCTATGGCAATCCTGTCTTCATATATGTCAAGCAAACATCATAACATGTCAAGTCAATATCATCATATTCTTTTTACAAGGTACATTATTCCTATAATGTACTATTCGCAATGTTATATCAAAACGGGCTTTAAACCGTTATCGTATACCTCTAAACCCTAATTCCATGAAAGATTAATATCTAAAGTGAATGTACAAACTATTAAAGCATATGTACAAGTAATATAACATCTCATTTGAAATATAAACTCCCTCTAAGTCAAGTACAAGTTCTCAAAGCATGATGTACAAGTCCTTAATGCATGATATCTAAAATAGCCATTTTACCTTCGTTTTCCTAAGAATCTTGTACAATCTATCAAGTACAAGTTACAAGCAAGTCATACACTTCAATTACAATTCATATCCATCCCTATTTCATGAAATTACAAGAAATCCAAGTCAAAAACCCTAACCCAAATGAAATACTAAACCATGACCCGTTTCTTCATTTTTATCCATCATAAACCTAAACCAACACTCAATTAAGTTATAATAACTTATTTCATAATCATATCAATCCTATTTAACCATATTCCATCATTACTTCATCATTATATTTCATTTGAACATAAAACAAATTCGAGAAACCCTAAATGATCATTTGACCCGTTTACCCATTTTAAACCACTCTAATCCCATATAACCAACCAAGAGTCATTTTAAACCCATAAAATGAGTTTACAAACCTTTATCCATCATTATCCATCCTTTCTTCAACAATGTACAAGAATTACAAAGCTAGAAAACCCTAAAAGTCTTATACGAACCCTAGTTCCAACCCACGGCTTATTATTCCATTTCAACAGATTTTAACTTAAAACAACTATCAAATATCATTAATAATTCATATTACGTTGCTCAAGATCAGTATTCTATCACCCTTGATCATTTACACATGAATTACAAGCCAAGAAAGCCAAAGAAACCCTAAACGTGCCCTAATCAAACCTGTGACCTCATTTCTTCAATTCTAATCCGTTTTAACCTAAACTAATTGCTAATCTTTGCTAATTACTTTAATACCAGACCTTAACAACCTATTTCATCTATCCTTAATCATTATAAACACAATGTACCTTGTAAAAACCCTTGAACACCTAGTCAAACCCTAAAACACACCCACGGCTAAACTTGACCCATTTTGACCCATTTAAGACCCATCCATGTGCAAGATACTTACATGAACTCCTTCTAGAAACCTTGGAGCAGCTTACAAGCATCTCCTTTCATTCTTTATGTTTAAAAATGGCACATGGCTTCCTTGTCCTTCCTTGTGTAGCCACGGCATCATCAAGACCAAAACACCTCACCAAAGCTAATTCCTAGCTTATAAAACACATCTAATAGCTTCTCCACATCCATACCTAGCTTGTACACTTGCCCCGTCTTAGATTTCAAGCATACCTTAAGCCTTAAGGATCATATGACTATAAATAGGAACCTAAATCATTCATTTTTCTTTATCCCCCACTTCCTCCTCTATAACCTATCATAGCAGCAATCCATTGCTCAATATGAATTCTAATAGATCCTAAGAAGTCCCAAGAATAGAAGTGAAGCAAAAGAAATCAAGAAAAGAAGCCCGGGAGTCGTTATTCTAGGCGTACGAAGCCGAAAGTCCTGATTTCATCCCCTTTCTATGCAATAAGCTCAAACCAAGTTCTCTAAGCTTATAATCTGCTTATGTAACGTTACAATGTTCATATGATCTTGATAAAATCATAATATAAAGCTTTGAACTCAAAAACCTAAGTGTTATGCCTTTTTGATCCAAAACCGTACACCCAAAACCCTAATTTTATGTTTTTCTTAAAACTAAACATTATAATGATTAAATATTGTTATAATCTATCCAAGCATGCTTAACTAATGTTAAAATAACCACTTTATTGATTAATGAAGGAATTTGAACTTAAAACATACGTGTTTACGTTTTGAAACCCTAATATGACTCGTTTTGCTTCCTAGCTTAACGAATGGTTATTGTAAACTTGTGTTGCATTAAAACTTCATATTTTAGTTTATTATAACCTATAAATGACTATTGAAATGTTAAAATAACCTTGCATGGCAATTTGGACATGTTTTGTAATTATAATCCATGCAAGGGATATATATCATAACTTTCGAAAAAACTTATAACTAGAAGGGCTGAAAATGTCGTTTTATCAAAGTTATAACTCCAGGGATCATTTATGTCACTTTCTAATGTCCAAGGTTTACTTGGTATATCTTTCAAAGTTAAAGGACCAAAGTTATAAAGATGCAAACTCTAAGGACCTATTTGCAATTTTCCAAACCCCAGGGTCTAAAATGTAAAAGTGTAAAATCATATTCAAAACATTACAAGACATAACTTTAATTAACAGTTCTCGTGCTTAACATTTCCAGATATTGAATAAAACGCTTAAAACCGATATCATATCACAATACTAGGGAGCTTCATATTAAGAGGTTTCATGTTGGTATTACGTTCTGACTGAGTTGTTGGGTTTATGATTTAAAGTTTCCTAGCTCCTCAAATGTTTACTAAATGACTTTTGAATTATGATGGCCCGAACGGTGATACAATAATTCCAAACTTTCCAATCAAACTCATAACTCTTAAAACCAAAGTTCTAAAGTACAATCTTCCTAAGACTTGACATATTTACTCAGGTTGCGTGACGTGGTTGTTTACTATCACTTTACTATATCAACATTCCCCGGTTAAGATTGTGATAAGGTCGTCAGCTTTCATTTTGGAATATTTATTACAACCACCTATCAGGTGAAGTTCATAACCTCGCCTTTACTTATTTACATGTTTTATAAACCCGCGAGGGGGATACATGCTTGTTACAAACTCTTTTTCATACTCGTTTATCCTATAACAATGTGATTACTTTTCAAAGACTTAGTGAGTTCATAGCCTCACTTTTAATCTCTTTAATGTTTTCATAAACCCGTAAGGGGGATACATGCTATAAATTACGAATACAAGTGTTTTTCCAGATTACATGCTATCCTGACATATCCTTACAATTGCTGTCTAAGTTATCTATCCTACAAGTCGTTAAATTTGAGTTCAAGTCATTAAATTGACTTTGGATATTAATGTGTTAGTGTTATAAATCCTACAAGTCGTTAAATTTGACTTCAAGTCGTTAAATTGACTTTGGATATTAATGTGTTAGTGTTATAAATCCTACAAGTCGTTAAATTTGACTTCAAGTCATTAAATTGACTATGAATATTAATCTGTTAGTTTCATAAATCCTACAAGTCATTAAATTTGACTTCGAGTCGTTAAATTGACTTTGGATATTAATAAATCCTTCAAGTCGTTAAATTTGACTTCGAGTCGTTAAATTGACTTTGGATATTAATGTTAGAGTAATAAATCCTTCAAGTCGTTAAATTGACTTTGGATGATAATGTGTTGGTGACACGAGAACAAGACCAATCAGACCAAACAAGGCAATAACGGGATAATACATTGTTATCATTCAAACATGATGTTTTAGATTTTGGGACCTGCATTTTGTAAAAACTCTGATTATAATGAATGATAACTAAATTTTTTGTTGGAAACACGAAAAGTGTCGGTCACTTCCAAAATTGTAACAAGTCTTAGCTCGTAGTTAGTATAAGGATTAGATTAGT
>BQNB010045598.1:0-41098 GCA_026074375.1 Tanacetum coccineum
GGACGAAAAAAGTTTAGTAATTTCTATTTCATTGACAAAATCAGGAAAAGTATTTGGTAACTGATATCGTTTAATAAAAGTAGTAAGGATCTCATCGTTTCTAAGTGTGTGTGACTATTGTAACACATACAATATCACACAGAAATGTTTTGCCAAAACACCCAAGTACTACCTCAAATGAAATGCACCCACTGGCCAATGTACTCATCCAGAATTTTGGGTGGGGTGCCAGCCCCAATAGATCCATTCACAGCATTCGTGCTTACACGAAGTAATTAACGGTTCATGATAGTGTGTACTACGTGGAAATAAGGAAACTTAGGTAATATGTAAAGTTTAAGGTACTTGCATTTATAGTAAAAGCAACCAACGTATTCGTAAAGAGTTTAAAATATTCATATCCGTAGTAAAAGCAACCAACGTATTCGTAAAAGCTTTAAGTACTTGTATTCATAGTAAAACGAGTGTGAAATCAATCATGTAAATTCACACTCGTTTTGTAAACGAGCATATAAATAAGTTTGAAATCATTAGAGTAAACGAGTTTGTAAACGAGCATGTTCTCACCCCAAAAGTTATAAGGTTAATATAAAACAAGTAAAATGTGGGGCTATAAACTCACCTTAAGCAAATGATGAGAAAGTAATTCAATGAAGAGTATAACGAAATCGAACGACTCTAACCTGACCTAATTAAAAGACGCGCTTCAGAAACTAGGAGTAAATAACAAAGCATTGGATAAGACGATTATATAATAAATAGACATCCATATGTTTTTGTGCTTTAGTTTGTTTAGTAAAAATGTGTCGTTACGAAAGTATAAGGTTTATAGTAACGTTACGCCATGTTTTACGAAAGGTTTCCAATTTTGGAAAGTTACTATTTTTAGAAAGTTATATTTTAGGAAAGTTTTTAGTTTTGGGACATTAATAGCATCCCCTATCTTAGTCGTTTCCATAATTTCAAAAGCGCATTAGTGAAACCCTAACGTCTACCTTTTATTCCTATCTCGCTAATATACGTTAACTTACTATATTTAGAAACGTTAAACGATGTCGACTTATCATTTTTAGAAAATTCCCAACCCTTCGTAATAATATCAAAACACTACTTTAATATTTTCTAAAGTTTTCAAAACCAAAATGGACTTCACACGCTTGAAAACGTTTTCTTATAAAAAAATAAATGTTCGAAAATAACTTGACAAAAACAAGGTCTAACTCACTCATAAAGCATTTTTAACACGACTTTCGTGACTTTGGAAGGGAAACGTCATTTTAGGCCATGTTTGTGTTTTACACTTTGGCCGAAACGGACACGAAATGGGTCAAAATGCTCATTTTCTTTTCTGATCTGATCGTAGAAAAATTGTTTTGCCAAAAAATGTTTCAAGTTTCATTTGAGTGTAACTCGGTAGTTTTAACTCCGATTTTATTGTTTGATATATGAAAATCTATCTATTCAAAACAAGCTATCCAAAAACTACATTCTCGACTATTGAAAACATTCTTAAGTGTTCGAAAACCTCAAAATAAAATTGGATCAGCAACCCTTTATTTCGCAAACACCTCTAAAATCCATCCAAACTTCACAATAGTGCTTATTCTAACCTAAACCCATTCACTACTAAACCAACCATCAAAACCACTCTTAATCTATCATAATCCCATCATCAGCTTTGTTGCAACACACTAGTTCACTCATCCTTATCATCATAACAATATGTAAATCAAAGAACACATAAAAGTTTGATTATTTCATAAACCATCATGTTTCTTTTTGAAAGAATTTGATGTGTCTACATGTAGGTTGTTTTATGTATCAAGTTTTACTATTTATTTTATGCCGATTATACCTAAAAACAACACTCTAACGGGCAGTGTACCCGATCGGGTAGAGTTTCGTGGTAAGTAGGGTGTCGAACACTAAGAGCGAGGTCGTTAACCTTATATTCTATCAGTATTTTAATTACTCTAATTAAGTTAATTATAATTACTTGTTAAACCTATGCTATATACGCTTCTAACGATAGATGGGGGGTTTTCAGCCTGAGAGACTGGCACATGTTTTATGGTGACAATAATCAATTCTAAACACAATAAACATGCAAGAAAACAATAAGAAGATAGCCAAATAATAGAAAACTGTATTAGCCATATTAAATTCAATTAAATGCTAGTTTGTTTATTTAGTGCAATGATTTCTTATCTCGAAGCGACATATCATTCCTAAGACCTAGACACGTTGAATCCTGTCACAATTAACGTATCCGCATAAAGCATCCTTTTAGTTTAATTATAATCTATCTAGGGATTAAAGCAATGGTGATCTTGTCAAACCCTAGTCCATCAGGACTTTACTCACTTACTGTTTGATGGTATTTTATATACTGGTAGTCCACTATTTAAATCTTTATCAATTAATTAAGAACATACTTAAAAAATTACGGGTCACATGTCGGTCTAACTAAACTCTTAATTTAAAGATAAAGACAGAATGTTATTTGTGAACCTGTTGGTCTAGTAATATAAAACACAATATGGAGAGCTATCCCAGTATCTAGCTCACTTGTTAGGCGTAACTAGACCCAGTTGAATGATAGGTCGAATATTCAAACACATAAACAAGTATCATGTGATAAACATAATCAAACTTCAATGATAAATTAAGAAAATTGATTTTAAAACAAACCAAACATTAAATCTTTATTAAGATGGTTAATACTCAAGGGTATTAGCCCATAACCATTGTAATTATACAAGCGTGATCAAATAACCAAGGTAAACTAAACGTTTTACCGAACGGTACCAAAAATTAAATGATTACAAGAGTAAGGAATTACACAGTGTTTTCTATAGAATCGTGATCGATGCTTGACCTTTGGTTGCTCTTCTTCTCTTCAGAAAATCGACTTTTATGTGTATGATATAGAGAATATGATTTTGCACACTCAAAACTCATTTTTGAGTCTTCTATTTATTGCTTCTGAAAATTGATGGCTACGTCGTATTGAATGAGGTCAATACGGCGTATAGGGGTAATTTCCTTAGAGTGCGCGCTCGTTCATAATCAATCAGATATATCCTTCCCAAATTATATTTATCACCAAATCTTTAAATGTTTATCCAGCTGGATACGGCGTATGAAGGAATTAGGATAATTTTTTTTTAATTTTTTAAAAAACTTGTTTAATTCTTATATTTTTTATGTCATATTGGGAATTGAGAATGCGTGTTTTCTTGTGAAGTCCAGGCGCTGATACGCCGTATCTTCTTTTCTGGATACGGCGTATTGGGCAGAAATAAGCAATCTTCAAATATTATCGTTTAAGCTCCAAAAAGTGCGCCTTTTAGCATGTCTTCACAAATCACTCTGTAATTACTACAATTTACAACTTTAAGAAATTAAGTAACGATTCTTGTAATAATTATATAAAAGTGGATAGTTTATTAGGATTAAATGATGGTATAAATGTAACGTTATTTGATGTCATCAAGCATAATCTACTGTTATCTCTTGTTTAATTTTCAGGAAACATGGAAATGGAGCCTGATATTGAGAACATGACGATGAACGAGTACTGGGAGTATGAAGTTGTGAAAGAAAGGCAATTGTGGGATAATGTTCGATCCAGAAGAAGTCCAACAAATTACGATGAGGCAGATTTTGACTCTTTTCACCGGAATAAGAGTAGTACGTTTAACTATCCGTATTCTCATAACTTACCTCCTCAACACCCTTGTTCCCTACCTATTCAACCCTATCCTAAGAACTATTTTGTATCTACCAATGTGAGCAACGATGTAGACATTGAATGTATGATTATAGCATAATATAATCTATACATTGCTAAATAAAGCCTAGGAAAGAATCCACTAAATAATCACTCCTACGGCTTCACACCCTAATTTTTTGCTCAACCACCACATACACCTAACATTCTTGTAGATAAGAAGGATTTCGACTTAGATAAGATCTTGGATGACTTATTTAGAATGGGAGCTGATAACCTAAATAGAATGGGACAAGATATAGTTCAGGATAGTATTTGTGAACAAGATGTTGATTTGGAGGAGGATCAGGAGGAAGATGGTGATGATGGGGATATTTTTTATATGTGGGATATTACGGTTGAAGACGTAGAACGAATTAGGAAATTCCTCACACCTAATGTTCCTGATGTTATAGACGATATTATACAACCTTTGATCCTGAAAACCATTCACGCCACACCACCTAACGAAGATTATGTAGCACCGGCTACTGTATCAATATTAGATGATCTTTTAGAAGAATTCGAAGACGAGATCTTGAATGTCATCATGGTTGACGAAGGTGCAGAATGTAGTCCTACTAAGGATTTAGAGGAGCTTGAAAGACTTCTCACTAAAGACCCTCAGTCACATTATACGGAGATTTAGGTGCATTTAGTTATCATTAATCCTGAGCCTTTCATTCATACTCAACTAATGAGTCCCTTATATGGAGTGTTCAAAACATCTAAACCATGTAAGGTAGATAGGGACATTATATCTCCTAGACGGTATGATTTCTATTCATTGTTTCCCTATCATGTAGCGTACTTACCCCTATGGTGGTCTATTGCTACTTCCACCTCACTTGATTCCCAAGTGAAGGGATAATAATCACCCATTAATAGTAAAATGATGGGTGGATTCAAGCTAGAGACTCGAACAAAAACTAAAGCACTCGTGGAAGGCACCCCAGGTTATCTTTTAGAGTATCTGTTTTGTCTTATTTCATTTCATTCCTACAGATTAGTTGGGTTTGTATGTTTCTTACTTGGTTTTCCAGGGGTCTAAACAGCAAGGAGAGAAATTCTAGGTCACCTTTGACTCGTAATTATGTGGCAATATTTTTTACGTTTTTGTACGTTTTTTACGTTTGTCGTTTGAATGTTTTTATACATTCTCGTCCGTTTTCTACATTTCATCGTTTTTTACATTTCATTGTTTTTCGTCAGTTTTGTATGTTTTCATACGTTTTTCGTCCAGTGGTCTATAGTTTTCGTACGTACTAAAACGGAAGAAAAAGTACGAAAACGGATGAAAATGTGCGAAATGTATAAAAACGTACAAAAGCATACATAAACGTATAAAAAGGTACAAAACAAAAAAGCAGACGAAAACGTAGAAACAAAAGGAAAACGTACGAAAAACGGAGAGAAAAATGTATGACAAACGCCAAAAAGTGCAAAAACAGGACAAACGTACGAATTGTACATAAACGAAGAAAAAATGGACGAAAACTTATGAAAACAAACAAAAACAGAATGAAAACAGAAAAAAACGTATGAAAATGTAAGAAAATGTACAAAATGGGGCCTAGCTTCCATGTGTCTTTCATACGGCTTGCATCGTTGTTACAGTATACAAGGTCTCCTGGCTTGAAACTTGTATTTCGTACTTTGGAGTTGTAGTATTTTTCCATTTTTGCTTTACTCTTTGCCTCACGTATTGCTGCTTGCTCTCTCTTTTCTTCCAAGAGGTCAAGGTTGATTTCCAAAGCTTCATTATTTTGTACCGGGTCTACTTCCGCTGTTATTAGTGTGGGCATGCCTATTTTTGCTGGGATGACCGCTTCTGTTCCGTATGTTAATGAGAATAGAGTGTCTATGTTGCTAGATTTTATCATGGTGCGGTGTGCCCATAGAACATGAGAGAGATCTTCCATCCAGTTCTTGCTCCTTGCGTCCAACCTTGCTTTTATTCCCTCTCCTAGACTGCGATTTGCTCTTTCTACAAGGCCATTTGTTTGTGGATGTTTAACAGAAGCAAAGTGTTGGCGGATACATAGTTTTTCGCACCAATCTTAGAATGGATTATCCTGAAACTGTTTTCCATTATCCGAGATGATATCTCCTGGGAGTCCGAATCTACAGACAATGTTTTCCCACACAAATGTTTTGATTTGATTGCCAGTGATGGTTGCAACCGGCTTTGCTTCAATCCACTTTGTGAAGTAGTCAATAGCCACTATCAAGAACTTGACTTTTCTAGGTCCTTCCGGGAAAGGTCCGGCTATGTCAATTCCCCATTTGTAGAATGGCCATAGGGACGTGATTGAAGTTAGCTTTTGTTGCGGATTCCTTGGAACATATTTATGAACTTGATAGTCTTGGCATGCTCTTATTAGTGTCATTGCGTCCTTATGCATGGTAGGCCAGTAATAACCAATCCTTAAGGCTTTTTCCACAACGGATCGTATGCCTGCATGCATGCTACAAGATCCTTCATGTATCTCTCTCAGAACGTAGTTTGCTTGAAGTGGCCCCATGCACCGTAGCCATGGTCCAAGGAAAGATTTTTTTGTAGAGGGTCCCATTAATTATGGTAAACCGCTGCAACTTGCGTCTTACTGCCCTTGCTTTTTTCACATCCGCTGGCAGGGTTTCTTCCATGAGGTATTCGAAAATAGGAGTCATCCATGTATCTCCTTCTTCTTCTACTACTGCCAGTATTTCCACTTCGCTTATGGATTTTTCTTTCAGCTCTTCACCAACACTTGCTTACTCAAGTGTGAAGCTTTGATGCTATTTTGGCTTAATGGTCTGCTTTTTTGTTTTTGCTTATAGGACTTGTATGATTGAGAACGCTTTAAGCTGCGGTAAGGATTTTTACCTTTTCCAGTACCAGGACTCATGTCAGCCCATCTTTTGCACGTATGTTCTGTCACAAACTTTGGTTAGGCCACCAATCGGGAATCAACATTGCCTGAATATTTTTAATACCCATATGTTCCGCTAATCCTCAGTCCAACGGTCAAAGCTTCATAGCTGCTTCATCGTTTTTTGTTGCGTCAAACCGAATCTTAGGGCATAAAGTGAATTCCTTCCTTCTGGGTTTGTGGGGGGGGTTAATCCAGTCCTGCTCCGGAACCATCTGTGCAAGAGGGATCGCTCCGGAAACAAAATCCTGTTCGGAGTTCTTTGTCCCACTTCCATCAGAGGATTTGGAAAGTCCCTCTTCTGGTCGTTCGAACTATGAAGTCTGCTTAATAATATTCCCTTTAACTGATACTTTAGTCTGTAATGTATTGCGATTCTCAGCCAATTTGATATTATTGTTGTAGCCTCCCCTGCTACTTTTCGGTCTTGATAACACCTAGCTGGTATCGGTTGATCTGTGATTACTAAATTGGATGTGCTTGAAAGTATCTCTTTAGGCGCTTACTAGCATGTACTAAGGCCAACACTAAATTTTCCATTGACGTATAGTTTATTTCCGGACCTCTCAATGCCCTGCTGACAAAGTAGATGGGCATCTGTTTAGCTTCCCTTTCCGTCATCAAGGACCGCACTTACCGTCTCTTTGTTGCTAGCTTAAATAGCGACAATAATCCTTTTCAATTGGTGCGGTTAACATGGGAAGCTCCGCTATTAGCTGCTTCATTTGCTTGAACGCCTCTTCCGCTTCTGTGGTCCAATGAAAATCACTTTTCTTCGTGCATTTTTTTAAAGTTTTAAAGAACGGTAAAGATTTTTCTGCTGATTTGGCTAAGAACCTGTTCAGGCTTGCGAGCTTTCCGTTTAACTTTTACACATCTTTTAAGCATTTTGGGGACGAAAGACTTAAGACAACGTCTACCTTCTCTATACATACTTTCAGCCCCTTGGTTTTGACTTTGTATCCTAAGAACATCCCTTCTTCTACCCCAAAGGTACACTTTTTAGGATTCAGTTTCATGTTGATTTTCCTTAGAGTTTTAAATGTCTCTTCTATGTCTCTGACTATCTCATCTTTCGTGCGGCTTTTGATGACAAGGTCGTCCACGTATACTTCGAGATTTCTTCTAATCTGTTTGTGGAACGCTTTATCCACCAAACGTTGGTAAGTTGCCCCAACATTTCTTAGACCAAAAGGCATTTTTATATAGCAGAATATTCCTTGGCTTGTAATGAACGTTGTTTTTTATTCATCTTCTTTTGCCATTTGTATTGGGTGATAGCCTTTGTACGCGTCTAAGAAGCATTTGAAGGGGAATCCGCATAAGGATTCCACCTTCCAGTCTATTTCTGGTAGTGGATAACCATCTTTTGGGCATGCTTTGTTTAAGTCTTTAAAATCAACGCACATTCTCCAACTGTCATCATGCTTCTTTACCATCACTGGGTTAGACAACCAGTCATGGTAGTGCACTTCCTTCATGATTTCTGCCTCCAAAAGTTTCCCAACTTCTTCCTGTATTGCCTGGTTTCGATCGGCTGACTGTCCCCTTTTTTTGTCTAACCGAAGAGCATCCCTCCCACACGTTTAAGCGATGTTCCGCAATGTGTCTTGGAACACGGGTCATATCCGCGGGCTTCCAGGCAAAAATATCCAAGTTATGTTGGAGTAGACTACACAACTTGTTGCGGCCTTCCTCGGTGAGGGTGGAGCCAATCATTAGTGTTTGTTCCGGATATTCCAAATTTATTGCCACTTTTACTCTTTCTTCCACCGCTTGCTTGGTAGCCAGAGGGTTTCCTTCTAGTCCGGAGACCACTGCACATTCAAGCGGAACCATCCTGCTGCTCTTTAAAGTGATTACTCCTCATTCTACCGGGATCTTTAGCATTCTGTGAGCTGTCGACGGAACTGCTTGTAGCTTTCTGACCTCTGGTCTTCCAATAATTCCATTGTATAGAGATGGTGACCTAACAACCACAAAATTCATCGAAGCCGAGGTAGAGTGTTCTTCATCCCAAATCCTTTCCAATAGTTGTATTTGCCCTATTGGACATATTATATCACCACTAAATCCAATCAAATGGGTGGTGGCTGGCGCCAATTGGTTCTTGATTTTCGAACGCAATTAGCTGAAACAATGCTCGTATAATATTTCTGTGGCTGAGCCGCCATCCACATACATGCGGTGTATGCAGTGGCCCCCTATTTCTGCCTCAATGATCATTGAACCTTCTGTTCCTTCATCTTCACCTAGAGGTAGGAAAAGGATTTCTGGGTTCGAGGATAAGCTTTGTCTGATCCTTTGCCTGACCACTATTTCCCAAGGTTGGACCATGAGGATAGTTAATGCTTTATCTTTTCCGGAGGTTTCCCCTTTCTTTGCCACCTTGGGCTGTTCCTTTCTACTGTTCTGTTTGAGTTCTTTTATTATGTACGACAGCTTTCCTGCCTTGAGCATTTCTTTGATTTGTTTCTTCAGGTGCATACACTCGTCTGTGTTATGCCTTACTTCACCATCAAACTCACAAAATTTAGCGTAATTCTGTTTCTCAACCGGGGTCGTCATTGGTGGCGGAGCTTTGAATTTCCCTTTTTCTAAAGCAAAAATTTCTTTGGGAGTTTTTATGAGGAGTGTAAATCGATCTTGCTTCATTTCCGACCTCTGCTGGTTCTGGAATCCTCCCTTCTTAAAATTTTGCCTCTGGGTACCCTCTTGCTGTTTCCATGGTGGAAGCGATTTATTCCGCTCGTGATTCGAGGGTGCCACTTCCCCTCGGAGGAAAGATGTGGTCACTCTCATCATTTCATCCACCATTTTTGGGATTTTGTCATGGAGACGTTTAATGAGCTCAGGGTTTGTGATTCCATGCATGAATCCGGAGATTCTCATGCATTCTGGTGCTCCTTTAACGTCCCTGCTTTCCAGTTTATATCTTCTTACAAAGTTTTCCGTAGACTCTCCATCTCGCTGTTTGATGTTATGGAGCTCTATGGGATCTTTGATGCATTTCTTTTGTTGAATATAGTTTTCCAGGAAGGCTTTCTTCAGATCGTCATAGCTGTCTATTGATTCAGACGGACGGTCATCAAACCATACCCTCCCGTTTCCTGTCAACGTAGAGTTGAACATGTGACACCAAGTCGACATGGCCTACTGTTCTGTTTTTTCAGCTGTCTGAAAGATTTTTAGGTGATCCTCTGGATCTTCACTCCCGTCATATGCCTTAATATGGCTGGGCATTCTTGTTTTAGGAAAATCGAAGTAGCCGATTCTGGGTGTGAAAGGATATACCTCTTCACATACCCATGGTTAGGACAAGTCATCCCCCTCCCTACTTGATTTTTACTTTTGAACACTCCTCCTTCTTTTTCTCTCGGCTTTTGCCTTGGCGATCTTGAACGTTTGTGCCTTATTCTTGAGAACACACTAGGGCTGGGTTTTGGGCTATGAGAGCGTCTAGATATGTGCCTTCTTTCGTGTTCCCTGGTACTCATTGTCCTTGACTCGGAATATCGTGATGTTTCGGAGCCTCCTCCGAAGTTGAGCCGAGCTTTCAGTTCTTACAGTTTTTCGTTTCTTTCTTTCTCTTTGTTAAACTTTTCAGCTATGATTGGCAGCAATTGGTTATAGTTCTTGTCGCAATACTCTCGGAGGGCTCCCACCTCGGTCTTGCGGAGTTGGCTCTTTCCCTCTCCCTACCGTATTCCGCACGACAGACGTGGGTTGGCTAGGGATGGATTGTTCGTGATTGCTCATGGTGAGTATTTTTATAGAACGCAGTTGTATTCTGGTCCCACGGATGGCGCCAACTTGTTAGTATAAAATATGTTACGGGTTGGAAAGATGGATCTGGATAGTTACTGGACTGGGCCAATGGGTGAGATCTTGTACTAAACCAAGTAACGAGATTGATTTCCTACACAATCAGAGATAAACCGTTAGTCTTATCGTGGGGACTGTTAGGTTCACCTAAATGGACCCAAACAAAGAAGCTTCGGTCACTCGAAGTTACAAGACAAAAGTCTAGCTCGAAAGACTATGTTATTTAATGTTTATTATGTATAAGGGCCAAGATGTAAAAAGCTCAAATAGAAAGCCCTCAAAGGCAAATCCTTATTAGTATAAATACTCCTAGTTTAGTCAAAATTAGGTTAGCTTCTCCATTATTATTTTCCATCTTAAGGGTTTGTAGCCTCTCTTTGTTTCTTTTAATAAAAAGTTCTTATTGTTTAATCTTTGGTGTCATTGATCTTGTGCTTCATACATGGAATGATCTAGGGATCCTACAATGGCTATGTACAAAGAGAACTCACCAATGATGAAGTTGAGTATCTGAAATTGTTTGAAGAAGAGATTGAAGTATCGTAATCGAATGAGAAGATAGGAGATGTATGTGAATGGAAGACTACTTGGACCTCGAAGAGAACGCCCAGAATAATCGACCCTTAGGGGGAGATTGTTAGGTTCATAAAAAGTGTCGATTATGTGGTTTAGTTATATTTAGTTAATAGTCTTTATTTTGGTTAGAATAAAGTAGCTTGTAATAAGGTATATTATGCTAAAAGAAAGAAATAGTATAATTACCAAAGATTAGGGACTAGAAGTGAAAAATAAAGGAAGGGAAGGCTCCTTCCTTCTCCTATAAATACCCCTCTAATCATCATTAGAGAGTGATGCCTTGTGATAAACATTTTCCTTTTTCCATCCATTTATAACATTTGAAATTTGAATACTTTTCCTCCTCTACTATTCTCTCTAAGCTTCCATTGTTGATAATGTATGATTCAAGATAAACAAGACATATCAAAAGGCACTACGCACTTAGGATTATAGTATCTTAAGGGGACCGGCATAGAAACTATAGTATATGCCGACTCTGATCATGCGGGAGATTATGTGGACCGAAAAAGCACTAGCGGTATTTGTACGTTTGTAGGATGTTGTTTGACATCTTGGTTCTCGAAGAAACAAACCGCTCTTGCTATATCCACTACCTAAGCCGAATACGTAAGCGCCGGAAAGGCATGTCAACAAGCATTATAGATGAAACAAGCTCTCATCGACTACGACGTATGACTCGACGACGTTCCCATCATGTGCGACAGCAAAGGCGTGATTGACCTTAACAAAAACCCAATGCAACATTCTCGTACCAAACACATCGAAATTCGTCACCACTTTCTTCGTGATAATGTCTAAAAAGGACACATCTCAATCGAAAAGTACCGTCTGTCGACAATATTGCCGACATTCTTACTAAACCTCTTAAACGTGAATCGTTTAACTATCTACATCTTGGTTTAGGAATGATGGAACACATTCCATAAAACACATTAGTCCGCTTCTCCTTCTTCTGTCTCAATTCTAGTCAGTGTTCCATTCCGTGTCGTGGCAACTTAAATACTTCATCCGAAGTACTTTAAGCATATTTAATTCGTGAAATGCAAATTAAAATGTCACTCTTCTTCGTAAAATTTTCGTCAAAAATCGAGTCCAAAAACCTTGACTGAGGGCGGCCCCCATATAGACGCCCCCCAATATATTTGGGACCGCCAGGGGATATGGGAGCGCCATCAACAGATCATAATATGGAACACTTAAACAAAAAATTTCAAAACACAAAAACAAACACCCCCTTATCTGCTGCACTCGACGAACACGACCCAAAACCCACCAAAACTCAAATTCAATAATTAAAACATCAATTGAAGATCAAATCAACACTAATAATCAATCTTAATATCCAACAAAGAGATTACGGCGTATCTGTACCTACACTTCACCAGAATACCACGAAGATTTGATTACTTATACGTCGTATCCAAGATATCTTATACGACGTATTGAAGATATTCATCAGAAGATTCTGAATATATTAAAAGATATTATACGTGGTCCCTACTCTAAGAAATCCCCTAATATGGCGTATTCGAGGAGCCCAATATGGCGTATCGACCCAATTCCAGACAGTATAGGGTGTGCTTAACCATATTTTCGAAGCCCTAACCACAAAAGTCGATTTTCAGAAGATCAAAAGCAGCCAAAAAGGTCTAGCAAGGTACTTTAATTCATAGTAAACATCTTGTAATCCTTACATACGTTATATACACATTCGTTCTTTGGTATCGTTCTTTGGTTTAGTTTACCTTGTTCGTTCTTTGGTATCATTCCTTATAGGTTTAGTTTACCTTGTTCGATTTCCTATGGACCTTGTATGTGTTACAATGATTAACGGCTAACACCGTTGGGTGTTAGCCATGATAATGAAGATTTAATGTTTGGTATATGACTTGCATATTTGCTTAATTTATCATTGGTTATTATTTATGTTTCTAAATTTATACTTGTTTATGTGTTTAATTATGTGCACCTTCTATTCAACCAGACCAAGAAAGTGTGGGACCAAGCTGATTAGATGCGGGGGAGCGTCCTTATAGCGTTTATATTCTAGAATCATAGATCATAAGTAAATACTATTCCTTACCTTTGGTTTATTGAACAAGTTGGCCAGCAGGAGTCCTTAGGATTATCAAAATAACAATAAGTTTCTTAATTATGGGTTTAGACTCAGACAGAATAGGATATAGTTTATAAATTGCCCCATAAACTGTAAGTTGGTAATGGTTCGTAAAGGCTTTTATGGTTTAATAGGGGCACCACTATTAATCTTTAAGGACGATTAATAATCAGTAAAACGGATACTTTATTCAGACTGTTAATATTATGACAAGATTTGGAGTGTCTAAGGATCTTGGAAGAAGTAACGCATTAGATCTTAAGAATGATATGCACGCCTTGAAATAAGTAGGTCTTTGCCATTCGCAAGTCATGCCACACTAATTAGATTTATTATGGCTAGCACGGTTTTCTATCATAAGGCTAGACCGCTCTTCTTATCTTTTGTTAATTGACTCACGTGCGTTAGAGTAGAGAAAGTAGGTTAAGTCACCACTACACCCCGTGCTAGTCTCTCAGACTAAACCCTCCTTTCCCGTTAGAATTAGGAGTAGGTTTAACTTAGCATATGATTAACTTAGATTAGAATAGAATAACTTAACTAAATACTGATGACCTTACGAATACGTTCTTCTCGTCTTATTGTGAATCGACATCTTCTACTTACCATAAAACTACAATCGATCAGGTCCACTGCCCGTGAAAGTGTTGTTTTAGGTTAAGTCAGCAAAATATAAATAGTAAAACTTGGTAAAGGTTTTTAACCTACAACGACAACACATCAAGTTTTTGCGCCCACTGTCGGGGAGTGAAATTGTTAATTTTTAATTTTGTTGGTATTTTTAGTTCTAACCTAGGAGTAGGAAGTTAATTATTTAAGTATGTCGCTAGGTTGATTCATCCCTTTTCTGCCGTGATTTTGTGTTTGATTCATTTGTTTTTATGTGTTTTGTATAATTATAATATTTGGTCGAATAATCCTGGATTACGGTGTATTCAATCAATTGGATACGACTGTATCTACCTTTTGACCAATACAAAACGTATTCATCAATAAAGTCATACGACGCATTCAAATCAATTGAATACGACGTATCGACTGTCTGAGACAATAGCAGAATTATCCTTCGTATTCAGTTTCTGTTGTTCGTTTTATGTATTTACCTTCTTCAGAGCATATCCTACTGATTGTTTGTACATGTTTTTTTATAGGTAGTGCTTTAACATGGAGATCTACCAAAGGCCTCGTCCAACCTTTCAAAGACCAGGAGAGTGCACAATGAAGAACTTTACTAAGGAGGAAAACATGAACAATGCTAAGAAAGAGTACGATGAGAATGAAAAGATTTACGCTGAGGCGATGATCTTTATTAACCGATGTTTAGTGAAGTTGGTAGATGTGACCGTGGAGCAATGGCTGGACCTCAAGTATATCGATCATAGAATAATGGATATAAATGTTAAAAATGAGGTACATGGTTGATCAGGAGTTTTAAGCAGCAGTTTAACGACTATAAAATAAAGAAGGCCAATTGCACTTATGAGCATGACTTTGAAGTTAATTACAATCCATCTAACTTTGAATTTGCCAAATGGCTTGCTTTAAAAATTTTCAACCACTCAAAGATGGATTGGTACACTAAGAATGCATTATGGATGTATGGGAATTATGGTGAGATGATAAGGTGGCAATCTTGATGATGAAAGAAGATCAGTTACAAAGTGGAAAACTAATGAGAAAAAGGTTGAAAGTTTCTAAAATCTCAAGATCGTAACTACATTTTTAATTATGGAAACTGTTAGCTTAATTTTTATACGTCGAACAAGAATGTTATGGTTTATTAGTCGTATTAGTTTTGTTAAGTAATGGCTAGTCGGGTTTAATGGGCTTGGCTTGTAATCTAATATTGTCCGTTTTTTCGGCTCAAGCAAGTTTGACCAATGCCCGGCCCAATTAGGAAAAGCCACATGCCACTCATGGCTCAAGGGTATAAATAGAACCCTCTCCACACATGGAGAGGGTGTTGGTTACCATTTGCATAATTTGTGTGTGTATGTAATCTTCCATCTCTAGTTTTCTCTCTAATAAATCTTTCAACTTTTCTTTCTATCTTTCTACTATTTTGTTTATTGGTATAGCTTATTGTTGTGAAATGGATTAAGCTTTTGGGATAACATTTGGTATCATTCGCCACGGGTGGGTTTAGTTTTTGTTAGTTTTTCGTGTTTGTAATTTTTTTGTTTTGTGGTCTCGTTTTTTTTATTAAGAAAATTGGTTCGACTTTGTTCCTTGGCTTAATAGCGTGTCTTCGTGGTTATTTCATGCGTTGTAAGGACATACGCAAGTTCAAAAAAGAAGATAAAAACGTCAACGTACTTGTTTGGATGTTCGATAATGAGCAATACTTGTTTGGATTCGAAGAGTGTACTATTTGATGGATTAACGGCTCCACATTTTGAGGGTCGAACGAGTCGAACCAAGAAGGATCGATCGAGTGATCTCCTCTTCGAGGATTTATTTAGAACGATTGTGCATTTTCAGTGTGAACGAAAGGCAACTTTCTCAAGGATCGAACTAGCTTATACTCAAGGATCGAACAAGGACAATCGAACTAGAGGATCGAACTAGCGTTCATTTAGAACCGATCTAACCAATCGAACTAGAGGATCGAACTAGCTTTCTTTTTGGACCGAACAAGACCATCGAACTAGCAATAACCGAAACGAGCGGACTCGAACGAGAGAACCCGAACTGAACGGACTCGAACGAGCGGAACCTGAACGAGGGAATCAGAGTACGATGTGGAATCGACGGATTTTTTTTTTTTTTTGGAACCGAATGAAAAAAAGAAAAACTTAGAAACTTGTGTGACGGAAAAGGGTTTTCAGTTGTTAAAACAGCATAACCTTATGATCCGTAAGTCCGTTTTAGGCCCGTGACCTCTCAAATCGAAGAGAAAAACGTGACGGATCACGCTGTAACCACCCTTTAGTTGGTTAAGGATTTTTCGACGCCCAAAAACATCGTTTTCTATGAGAAAATTGACATTTTTCAGTTTTTTTTTGGAATTTTTTCGTCGTGATTCCGAATCAAATATTAACGGTTTTCTTATTGATTTTGTAAAATCCTGTAAAATTCATTTTTCTGGTTTTAATATAGATTTGTAAAATCCTTGGTGATGAAGTTAATTGTTGCCATTCCACCACAACACTCACTTTACCTACTTAAGATCCGATATCCATTACAACATCACATTGTCCAAATACCAATACCAATTTGCAAACACAAACTCAAGTGTTCTCAGGAATGACACAGTTTATTCGTGTTCAATTTCTTAACATTGAAGAGAAGACACATCTTTCAAGAAGTAGAAGCATGCACAGTATTAAGCAATCATGTCTACTATGTAAGTTTCTCTCAGAAGTTTTACAAGATAGGGCACGATGCCTATCTTCAAGAGAACGTTCTCTCAAGACTTGGATTTTTACTAGAACAACATCTACAAAAGATATACTTTCTAGGACTGATTGCACAATACTATTAGACTATCTAAAAAACAAAAGTTTGAAAATGCTTTCAATTTCAGAAATCTAAGTGCAGATGCAGAATTATACAAGAATATGATGCTCAATCCTTTTAGATGCAATGATCTTTTAACATGGATTCCCTCGGGAAAATAATTGCTTAGTTAATTCTTCATCAACACCGAACACTACATTTTGTTGAAAACAAAAGACGTTGATGAGACACAAGAAGATCATTCACATCAAACACAAGTAGTTGAATTCTGATTCATTGAAGTTGATTTAGTTGTCAAACAAAACTCTATGTTCTAAGAAAGAAGACAGTATTCAGAGACTGATCCAACAAATCAGCAAAGAATGCAACTTATATTTTCTGAACCACAAGATGTTCATGAATCAAATACAAGATGTCAAAAGCAAAAGAAGTGCATGGCATATTTTCGATCTCTTCATTCACACCTTCAAGTTCTTTCAAAAGATGACTTAAAAGGCACTTCGCATCGAACATGGATTCAAACGGGCATTCATGTCACTCTTTGGTCAAGATGTTGATACTTTCACAAGAACAATGCTCCTCAACGTAGCTCAACTACAAAACCACATTGAAAAGTGGAATTTCAGAATGATGGATCATGACAGCCTTGTGGGTGGTAAACAAACCAGTTCTAAAAAGTTCATCGTTTTCAAAGTTTACATTGGATTAATGATAGTCAAACTGACAGACACATACTTTGTTGGAATACACTGGAATCCGACGTTCAACACTTCAAAGATACCATACTCCAACACACGAGAATGTTAAGAAGTCCGTTGCTGAAAAGAAAAAACGTCATAAAGACTCTTTGAATTCATCAAGACCAGAATAAGACAAATCAAGTTTTTTAGGTCGATTATAGATTAAAGGATGGGGTGGAGGAACAACATTATACACCAAACCCTTTTTACTTTTGTCAGTTATCTGACTCTCTAACAACTTGTTTAGCCTTTGAGGCATTATCAAATTTCTTAATTTTAAATTCAATGCCCTCTTTTTCTTACTTAACTTTTTCAAACTCACTTTTAAGAACATTTATTTCATAGTCTTTGCAAGCTACTTCCCTTTTAAGAACTGCAACTTCTTCACTAAAAAGAACCTCATTCTTTCTATATGTGATAAGTTGTTCTTCTACAGTTGCTAAACCTCTGTTATAAGTAGCTGCTATAAATTTAGTTTGATTAAGCTTAACAATCAAATCATCACAATGTTTCTTAAGAGCTTCATAGTTTTTTAGACAAGTTTTAGAGCAAGTTTTATCATTGTATACCTCAGAGTCTAAAAACGCCATTAGAGCCATGTTTGACTAAACCTATTCTTCTGCCATATCACTCTAGTCAAAACCTGCACCATCTATAGCCAACATTGCCTTTGAAGATCTGTCTTCATTGTTTCCTTGCTTCCTAGTGTTGTCTTGATATTTGAACTCATCCTCTTTGTTCCTTGGTGCTCTATATTCCTTGGCAAAGTGTCCCAGCTTGTGACAGTTGAAACACTCTACTTTGGATTTATCATACCCAGCAGTATCATTAGCATTAATGAATATTTTCTTTCCTGCTCTCTAAAAGTACCTTTTTGCCCTCATACTTAGCAGAGAGAGCTGCCACTTCAAATCCATTGCTTCCAGATCATCTTCATGAATTTGCTCTAAGTCCTGCTGTAGGAGATTAGAACCGTTGGGATTCTCAACCATGAAAGCATATACAGTATTATCACTAAAGTTAGCAGTACTAACTTGAGGACAAGCAGTGTTAATATTAGGGCTAACAGTACTAACTTCATATGCAGGATTAGCAGTATTAGTTAAAAAGCTAAGTTTTGAGCACCACTACTTGCACCAACAGATTTTTTTACATCTTGTTCAACAATTTTGAAGTTGTTGTACAAATCATCAATGCTCATTGTTTTAATATCAGCCTTATTCATCCACACTACAATATGAGTATTCCACTCAGGAGGCAAGCTTCTCAGAAATTTTGAAATTAAGTCTTCTTGAGTGATGACCACACCCAAAATTGCAAGCCTACTAACAATCTTCTAGAGCCTGTTAAAGATAGAGTCAAGAGATTTTGTGCTTGATGCACTAAAATTTTCATATTATTGCTTCAGCAGTGTCTTCTGTGTTTTCTTAGTGGCTTCATTGCCTCCAAATCATGGTTTGATAGCAACAAACATTGTTTTAGCATCACTGTATTGACTAAAAGTAAGTTGATGTTCATTGGGAAGAGCCATGAGTAGCAAGCTTCTAGCCTTCACATCATTCTTCTTGTTGGTCTTTTCTTCAGCAGTTACAGGTACTGACATCTTTGTAACAGATTTACCATTCTCTTGTGCTGTTTGTGGTACAGATACCCATGAGTTACCATTCTCTATGACCTCCCATAGAGCATAGTCTTGTACCTAGAAGTACTGCTTGATTCTTATCACCCACATCTCATACTCACCTAGTTTGAGTATGGGTAGCTTAGCAGTAGTATTACTCTGTGCAGATTCAAATTCCATAACTTCTAGATCAAAGTTTCTCAAAGCAAAAGCTCTGATACCACTTGTTGATCCCAAACCTTGATCGATTCCTTAGCTTGTCTAAGGTTAAATTACCTTGGATAAATCCAAAATAACTTGTTGTAGAAACTTTGTATGTATACTAAAGTGTATGCGGAATCTACACCTTAATATCTAGAAGTATTATGAATAAAACAGTAATTGTGAATGAACAAAGTTATAACCAAACGCTCCAATATTATTAAGATCAATAATACGAGTACTCTTGACTAGTACTAGGGTTTACAACCTTGAAGCTTTTAATCGACTTAACAACTATGAAAACTTATATCTCAACTAATGCCCTAGAGCCTCCTTTTATAGACTAAGGAGTCCTAGTCGGCTTACAACATATACTAAAGATAAACATAAACTTATAGAATATTCTGATACAATCTATTCTATAAATAACTTCTAATCTTCATCTCCAAGTAATATTTATCTCTGTTATCTTTGACTTCACTTAGCAGTATTAATCTTCTCTTGGCAGTACTAACTATCACAAACAGTATTAATCTTGTGCTAGCAGTATTAACTCAGTTAATATTGTTAGTTATAATCTGAGCAGTACTAATTCCTTAAACTAGAAGTACTAACCTGTGAAGATTTATTCCCATCAATTGACTACAAGAAAGCTAAATAACGAAAATAAAATTCACTTGAAAGGATTCAAGCGAGTAGGACTAAGCTATACTAAGTTTGATCCTAACTATTCCCCGGCCGTGGCGCCAAAAACTTTATGCGGTCATTGTAAGACTTCTACACGAAGTTTTACAACTCCCTAGACAGAGTACCTAACCGTTGTAGTAATAGTATAGGCAAGACTCGGGGGTTGGTATCGTCCTCTATTGGTATCATAATCACTAAGCAGTTCCAACCATCTTCGTTGTCTCGTGTTCAACTCCTTCTGATCTAGAATATGCTGTAAACTCTTATGATCAGTGAACACAACGCACTTTGTGCCGTACAAATAATGTCTCCAAATCTTGAGTGCAAACTGATGACGTCTAAAACATACATCAAATTAGCATCATTTATCCTATGTTTCTTATCCCATTTGATACAATTATTGCAGGAATTGGTACTTAATCGCTTATATTTAGTTTTACGATATTTATGGAGCACTTGGTGAAGAATTAGCTCAAAGGCGCACATTTTGGTGCTTAAACAAAGACATTTGAAGATTCTGTCTCTGACAACCTATACGCTGTATCCAACAAGGAAGATACAGCGTATCTGTGCCTGCACTTCACCAGAATACCACGAAGATTTGATTACTTATACGTCGTATCCAAGATATCTTATACGACGTATTGAAGATATTCATCAGAAGATTCTGAATATATTAAAAGATATTATACGTGGTCCCTACTCCAAGAAATCTCCTAATATGGCGTATTCGAGGAGCCCAATACGGCGTATCGACCCAATTCCAGACAGTATAGGGTGTGCTTAACCATATTTTCGAAGCCCTAACCACAAAAGTCGATTTTCAGAAGATCAAGAGCAGCAAAAAGGTCTAGCAAGGTACTTTAATTCATAGTAAACATCTTGTAATCCTTACATACGTTATATACACATTCGTTCTTTGGTATCGTTCTTTGGTTTAGTTTACCTTGTTCATTCTTTGGTATCATTCCTTATAGGTTTAGTTTACCTTGTTCGATTTCCTATGGACCTTGTATGTGTTACAATGATTAATGGCTAACACCGTTGGGTGTTAGCCATGATAATGAAGATTTAATGTTTGGTATATGACTTGCATATTTGCTTAATTTATCGTTGGTTATTATTTATGTTTCCAAATTTATACTTGTTTGTATGTTTAATTATGTGCACCTTCTATTCAACCAGACCAAGAAGGTGGACCAAGCTGACTTAGATGCCGGGGGAGCGCTCCACATAGCGGTTTAGATATCTAGAATCATAGGATCACAAGTAAATAACCTATCCTTACCTTTGGTTTATTGAACAAGTTGGCCAGCAGGAGTCCCTAGGATTATCAAATCAACAATAACGTTCTTATTCTACGGGTTGGACTCAGACAGAATAGACTACTAGTGTATAAATTGCCATAAACAATAAGTGGGTAAAGGTCATAATAGGCTATGGTTTAATAGGAGCACCACTACTTAATCTCTAAGGAGATTATAATCAGTAAAAAGGATACTTTATTCGGACATGTAATATTGTGACAAGATCTTGAGTGTCTAGGTTCTAGGAAGAAGTAACGCCTAGATCTAAGAATGATATGTCGCCTTGAAATAAGTAGGTCATTGCACTTAGACAAGTCATGCCAACACTAATTTAGATTTATTATGGTTAACACAGTTTTCTATCATAAGGCTAGACCACTCTTCTTATCTTTTGTTAATTGACTCACGTGCGTTAAAGTAGAGAAAGTAGGTTAAGTCACCACTACACCCCATGCTAGTCTCTCAGACTAAACCCCCATTTCCCGTTAGAATTAGGAGTAGGTTTAACTTAGCATAGGATTAACTTAGATTAGAATAGAATAACTTAACTAAAATACTGATAGACTTATGAATCACGTTCTCGCTCTTAGTGATCGACACTCTACTTACCATAAAACTACAATCGATCAGGTCCACTGCCCGTGAAAGTGTTGTTTAAGGTTAAGTCAGCAAAATATAAATAGTAAAACTTGGTAAAGGTTTTTAACCTACAACGACAACACATCAAGTTTTTGGCGCCACTGTCGGGGAGTGAAATTATTGATTTTTAATTTTGTTGGTATTTTTAGTTCTAACCTAGGAGTAGGAGTTGAATAATTTAAGTATGTCGCTCAGGTTGATTCATCCCTCTCTGCCCGAGATTTTGTGTTTGATTTATTTGTTTTATGTGTTTTGTATAATATACTATTCTGGTCGAATAACCGGATACAGTGTATTCAAATCAATTGGATACGACGTATCTACCTTTCTGACCAATACAACGTATTCAACTCAATAAGTCCATACGACGCATTCAAATCAATTGAATACGACGTATCGACTGTCTGAGACAATAGCAGAATTATCCTTCGTATTCAGTTTCTGTTGTTCGTTTTATGTATTTACCTTCTTCAGAGCATATCCTACTGATTGTTTGTACCATGTTTTAGGTAGTGCATAACATGGAGATCTACCAAAGGCCTCGTCCAACCTTTCAAAGACCCGGAGAGTGCACAATGAAGAACTTTACTAAGGAGGAAAACATGAACAATGCTAAGAAAGAGTACGATGAGAATGAAAAGATTTACGCTGAGGCGATGATCTTTATTAACCGATGTTTAGTGAAGTTGGTAGATGTGACCGTGGAGCAATGGCTGGACCTCAAGTATATCGATCATAGAATAATGGATATAAATGTTAAAAATGAGGTACATGGTTGATCAGGAGTTTTAAGCAGCAGTTTAACGACTATAAAATAAAGAAGGCCAATTGCACTTATGAGCATGACTTTGAAGTTAATTACAATCCATCTAACTTTGAATTTGCCAAATGGCTTGCTTTAAAAATTTTCAACCACTCAAAGATGGATTGGTACACTAAGAATGCATTATGGATGTATTGGAATAGAGGAGATGATGAGGTGGCACTTGATGATGAAGAAGATTCAGATACAAATGAAACTAATGAGAACAATGATGAAGTTTCTAAAATCTTCAAGATCGTAACTGACATTTTTAATTATGAAACTCCTTTGTGCCAAGCATTCAATGAATTTAAAATTGAAATTGATTTGCTTACACATGATATCCTCGGATTCAATACCTATGATGAATTCAAAAACGAATGGATGGATTGGAGAATCAAGGATAAACCATGGGTCATGGAGAAGCCGTTTATGGATAGGAAAGAACCCTTCGATAACACTCGTCGCATTTGTGAACCATTCCATTTTATGGATGGAAGTGACCAATGGCCTACTTGTTATTTCGATGTCGATAGATTTTGTAATTGGGGAACTTACCGGGAATGGTAAGAGTCAGACATTTGATTTACTTTCAAGATGACGAGTGGTACAAGAACTTGGAGGATGGCAAACTAAAGAATAAAGCCCTAAAGCAGAAATCCATCCACGAGAAAGCATGGGAACAAGAGTTTTGTTAATGGTTAAAAACACGTTTTGAGGACTATTAAAGTCTTGAATATGACCTCATAGTTAGACTTCAAAATCATTGGTTAAAAAAGAAAAACTCTTCGTCACTATCTCTTCAACTTGACTCTAAGAAGAGCAATCCATCCTTTGAAATATCTAGGATGCTTGAAAATCATACAAGGATTAAAAAGGAGCTTGGGGATGATGAGCTAGTTAATGATTACTTAGCTCGAAATGATACACCTTTCCTAATTAATGAAAAAGATGAACATCTCAAGGAAGAGAGGTGCAAACTACTTGGGATTCTGTATACAAAGCCACCATCATGCAAAACTAAAAGGTTCAAAGTAATTAAGCACTCGTTTGGATATCTAGAAGAATACATTGCCATAAAAAGGAACGAGGAAGAAGATTGGCCAAGAACCACAGGAAATGTAACACACGTTTACAATAACATTTTTCAAATAAAGAATGAAGGGTGGACCGTGACAAGAACCAAGTAGAAGCTGAAGACAAGTCTAACTTAAAGACTTTGCTGTAAACAAAAGTGCTAACCAGGAGACAGCCCGGCTTGTAATTTTATTTTTATCGAGTCTGTCTTCCCAGTTGATCGATACAGCGTATCCACTACCACTGGATACGGCGTATTAAACCCAACTGGACGTTATCCAGTCCTTTACTTTTTCTGCATTTAAACATTATCGTAAGTTGTCTCAATACGGCGTATTCATACCATGATACGACGTATTGGAATTCTGCCTCGTACCAGAACTTTTTACAGGTGTTTCTCTATATGGCGTATCCAGGTTTAAGGATACGGCGTATTGGAGGCCTGTACAGTATGTTTTTCCTTTCCTAACCATACAAACATCCGAGTAGGATTGCATTTTGTTTTCTATTTTTACAGGACCTTTTTGGATAAAGAAACTTTGTGGTTACATTTGAATAAGAAATCTAGAAGTGGTCAAATCTCGTTGGAGACTTGAAGAAATTCAAGACGGCTGTCCAACGTACTCTTGCTCGCTAAACGCATAAAGGAAGATCATACCGAGCAAATCTCAGGGGAGTTTCTCGTTCTAATTCTTTTTATTTTTTGTACTTAATGCTTACATACAACAAGGTCGTTGTATAATTCAAGTGGGGGGAGGAGAATTAGAATGCTTACTTGTCCTTATTTTTCACAACAAAAATGCTTAAAACGGTCAAATTTAGAAAATTCCGAAGCATAATTTTGTGAAATTATTAGTTACATAACCTGCACAAATAACCCCTGATTCCATTTGTGAGATTTAGCCTGATCTATTTCCCCAGATTTACCCTAAATTCCACAAAATATGAGTGTGCCAGTGATGTAGTAAACTTTAGAGCTTGGCTTGGTATATCACTTCGAGACCTCAGCGATGAGTACTATGGATTTAGATAGAGTAACTTTTCTAATTGGTAATTTTTTAGGATTACACCCACATAACCTTACATGTTTGTGATATTAACTAACCTCACCAGTTAGTTAACCCCCTTATAACCCTTTGTTTACTCTCATTTTTAGAGTAAGATAACCCTAGATACACCCCTAGAGCATTTCTTTTCGCTTTCTTCTATTATGGATGAGGGGACAAAATCCCGGAAGTGCATAGTGGTTGAATTTTGTCACCAACCAAAAATGTTTCGTTACACCTTTACACCTTAGCCTACCCTATTAGATTAAGTTTAATAAAGTTGCTAGTCGCTTTCGTGTAAAGTATTGTATTTCCGATGGTCGTGTATATTCTCTAGTATGGTTGGAATGTAAAGTTTGTAGCTCATCTATTTTGTGACCCTCACGATTACGATTACGTCCAAAGAATGAAGAACTTATAGAAGAACTATCCAGAAAAATTATGATGGTGAAGATTGTGAAATTGTATGAGATTTTATGTATATAGTGATGTAATGTTTTGTTAAAAAAATGAAAAAAGAGAAAAGACAAAAAATAGCCAGTTTGTAGAGTATTGTTGTATTAGAGTTGGTACGTAACAAAAACCAACTATGTAAAAGTTTGTAAAAAGTGGCAAGTGAAATCACCACTATTCTTGTATAGTATGTAAAGATGGAATGAATGGGAAGTTGACCGTTACGGGAACGTCAACTTATAGATGTTTCCGCGTACCTTGATGAAGATGTTATTTGAAGATTGGTTCAGGAGATTGGAAGCGTTGATTGTTCCGTGGAAGAATCGTGAGGCGATCTACCGAGTTATGTCTAAGTCATGGGGAGGTCAAGAAAGTGTCTTGCGACTTAATTAACTTTATCTATTTGTTTTGTGCATTTTATTACACCATTTCTTTCCTTCGTTCCTAATGATTAACCATTGGTTTTACTCGAACAAGACTAAAACGAACCATGCATGTCTATTCTGTTGTTACGGCCATGTATGTATGGTTTAGGTCTTGTTAGTTTATGACTTTTTATGAAAGTTGGAAGGTCCCTACCCTATATCACTCTTTTAATTGTAACCGTTGGTTTTAACCGAACAAGGATGTGATCAACGCACATATGTCTACGCCGTAGATTTGGACATGCATATGTGACTAAGGCTTCTTGTTAGGTTACGACTTTTGGTGAAAATTGAATAAGTGATCAAACCCTAAGCCTTTCTAACCCAATTTATCTTTTTGACTTGTTACTCCTTAGCTCTAGTGGTGGAGATGTGTATCCTTGCCAAGCTTATGATAGAATACTTGTCACAACCGAGCAATTGAGCGAACTACTTAAATGTTACCACATAGATTAGTTGATTGATTTAAGTGTTTTCATTTCCCTATTTAGTAATGGAACTAATGATTGCTTTAAAGGAAAAATTCTACGCCGGTTAGGATACATTTTCATAAGTTATCTAGAGTCTACTTGAGGACAAGTAGGATTCAAGTGGGGGATATTTGATAACATCTAAAACATACATCAAATTTGCATCATTTATACCATGTTTCTTATCCCATTTGATACAATTATTGCAGGAATTAGAACTTAATCGCTTATATTTAGTTTTGCAGTAATTATAGAGCACTTGGTGAAGAATTAGCTCAAAGGCTCACATTTTGGAGCTTAAACAAAGAAATTTGAAGATTCTGTCTCTGACAACCTATACGTCATATCTAACAAGGATGATACGGCGTATCCGTGCCTGTACTTCACCAGAACACCATGAAGATTTGATTACTTATACACCGTATCCAAGATATCTTATACGAAGTATTGAAGATATTCATCAGAAGATTCTGAAGATATTAAAAGATATTATACGTGGTCCCTACTCCAAGAAATCCCCCAGTACAGTGTATTGGAGGAGACCAATATGGCGTATCGACCCAATTCCAGATAGTATATATAGAAGGCCCTAAACTCGTTTTTAGGGTGTGCTTAACCATATTTTCAAAGCCCTAACTACAAAAGTCGATTTTCAAAATATCAAGAGCAGCAAAAAGGTCTAGCAACGTACTTTAATTCATAGTAAACATCTTGTAATCCTTACATACGTTATATACGTGTTCGTTCTTTGGTATCGTTCCTTGGTTTAGTTTACCTTGTTCGTTCTTTGGTATCGTTCCTCATAGGTTTAGTTTACCTTGTTCGATTGCCTATGGACCTTGTATGTGTTACAATGATTAACGGCTAACACCGTTGGGTGTTATCCATGATAATGAAGACTTAATGTTTGGTATATGACTTGCATATTTGCTTAATTTATCATTGGTTATTGTTTATGTTTCCAAATTGATACTTGTTTATGGGTTTAATTGTCTGCACCTTCCATTCAATCGGACCAAGAAGGCGGACCAAGCTGACTTGGATGTCGGGGGAGCACTCCATATAGCGGTTTATATATCTAGAATCATAGGATCATAAGCAAATGACCTATCCTTACCTTTGGTTTATTAAACAAGTTGGCCAGTAGGTGTCCCTGGGATTACCAAATCAACAATAATGTTCTTATTCCACGGGTTTGGACTCGGACAGAGTGGACTACTAGTATATAAATCGTCGTAAACAGTAAGTGGGTAAAGTCCTGATAGGCTAGGGTTTAATATGAGCACCACTACTTAATCCCTAAGGAGATTATAATCAGTAAAAATGATACTTTATCCGGACATGTAATATTGTGACATGATCTTGCGTATCTAGGTTCTAGGAAGAAGTAACGCCTAGATCTAAGAATGACATGCCACCTCAAAATAAGTAGGTCATTGCACTTAGACAAGTCATGCCAACACTAATTCGGATTTATTATGGTTAACACAATTTTCTATCATAAGGCTAGACCGCTCTTCTTATATTTTGTTAATTGACTAGCGTGTGTTAGAGTAGAGAAAGTAGGTTAAGTCACCACTACACCCCGTGCTAGTCTCTCAGACTAAACCCCCTTTTTCCTATTAGAATTAGGAGCAGGTTTAACTTAGCATAGGATTAACTTAGATTAGAATAGACTAACTTAACTAAAATACTGATAGACTTAGGAATCACGTTCTCGCTCTTAGTGATCAACACCCTACTTACCATGAAACTATAATTGATCGGGTCCATTGCCCATGAAAGTGTTGTTTAAGGTTAAGTCGGCAAAATATAAATAGTAAAACTTGTTAAAGGTTTTTAACCTACAACGACAGCACATCACAAACACTATAGCACCCAATTCCAAATCATAAGTCGTGTAGTTCTTCTCGTGAATCTTGAGTTAGCGGGACGCATAAGCTATGACTTTCTCCTTCTGCATCAACACCGCTCCCAACCCTTTATGCGAAGCATCGCAGTATACTACAAAATTTTCACTTCCTTCGGGCAATGCCAAAATCAGCGCGCTACACAACTTCTGCTTCAATAATTGAAATGCAGCTTCCTCTTTTCACCCCAATCAAACTTCACACTTTTTTGAGTCAATTTGGTCATAGGTTTAGCAATCTTCGAAAAGCCTTCAATAAACCTTCGGTAATAACCGACAAGACCTAAAAATTAACAAATCTCTATCGGCAACTTAGGCGATGCCTAATCCTTAATCGACTTTATCTTAGCTGGGTCCACGTGAATGCCTTTACTATCAATCACGTGACTGAGAAATTGTGCCTTAGAAAGTAAAAAATCACTTTGAAAACTTGACGTACAATTCTTCCTTCTTCAGTAGCTCCAAAATCTGCTTGAGATGACCTTCATGCTCCACTTTGTTCTTTGAATAGATCAAAATATCATCGATGAACATGATAACAAATTTATCCAACAACGGCTTGCACACCCGATTCATTAAATCCATGATTACTGCCGGTGCATTTGTCAATCCAAATGGCATAACTTGAAACTCATAGTGGCCATAACGGGTCCTAAATGCTGTCTCTAGAATATCCTCATCACGAACTCTGAGTTGTTGATAACCAGATCTCAAGTCGATCTTCGAGTAGACACTTGATCCTTGCAGTTAATCAAACAAATCATCGATTTTTGGAAGTGGATATCGATTCTTAACAGTAAGCTTATTCAACTCGCGGTAATTGATACACATCCGAAAAGATCCATCCTTCTTATTGACAAACAAGACCGGAGCTCCCTAGGGTGAAGAACACGGTCTTATAAATCCCTTGTCAGAAAGTTCTTATAGTTAAGTAGACAGTTCTCGCATTTCTGACGGTGCAAGTCTATACGGTGCTCGTGCCACGGGTGCAGCACCAAGGACTAAGTCGATTTTAAATTCAACTTGTCGCGTAGGCGGCAGCCCAAGCAAATCCTTTGGAAAGACTTCCGAAAATTTTCGTATAACTGCCACGTCCTCAAGCCGCTTCTCCTTCGGCTTGTCTTCTGTCTCCTTTGTTGAAATTTGGGCCAAAAACACTTGGCAACCTTTCTCCATATACTTCATCGTCTTAGCACACAATATGATGTCCAACCTCGACTTCTTTTTCCCATCATATCTATCATATTGAACGATCAAAACTTTGTTTCCATAGGGAATACGTACTATCTTCTCGTCAAAAACTATCACCGCATGATTGTTATCTAGCCAATCCATGCCAACGATAACGTCAAAACTTCCAAGTTCTACCGGCATTAAGTCAATATTGAATGGGTGACCTAATAGTCCTAACGTATAACCCCTAAGGATGGTGTTGGTTTCTGCGACTCTCTCGTCAACTAGTTCTATAGCATAGCTAACGTATAAGGTAGAGGGGATGACATCAAGTAAAGTACTAAAAGTAGTCGACACGAAACTTCTATCGGCACCCAAATCAAATAATACAGAAGCATAATAGCTGTTGAGAAGAAACGTACCCGTGACAACATTAGAGTCCGGGTTAGAGTCAACTCCTCCTAGATCATAGGCTCTCCCTCTAGCACCAGCATTATTGACCTTGTTTCTATAATTTTGATTCTTCAATTTGGGGTAGTTGTTCCTCCAATGGTCTTGGGATCCACATTCATAACAAGTTCCACCCCTTTGGTTTGCCACTGGGCCCCTTTGGTTCACCACTGGACCTCTTTGGTTTGGTGCAGTACACGGCCCGTTGTGGTGTAACTTACATTTGTTACAATAGAGTGAAGTTCCAGTGTATCCCTTTTTCTCGTTACCACCAGCCACATATGCCCTTGCTACATTTTGACCTCTTACATTTGGCCTCTTAAAGGGTTGTCGCTGTCTATGGTTGTAGCTTTGGTTACCATCAAATCTTCTCTTGTAGTCAGCATTAGCATTCCTCACAGCATATCCTTTCAGTTTCTGATCCATCAAATTGTTGGCAATTCCAATCACATCCTAAAGTTTGGTTGTCCAACACCAGTCACATTTCCCTGGATGTTAACAGGGAGACCTCCAATGAACCTCTCAACCCGATCTTCTTCATCCAAAATCGTCTTGGTGCACATCAAGTTCTTAACAATCAAGTTCTTAACAATGAACCTCTGAGTATAAGCAGCCAGATCATTGCTCTTAACAATCAAGTTCTACAACTCGGTTTCCATTTTCTAAATCTCGTTCCTTGGGCAGTGCACCTCAGTTATCAACCTCATCAGCTATCTCCAAGTCATAGCATAAGCAGCTTTAGACCTAATGTTCCTCTTGTAAGAGTTCCACCAAGTTAGTGCACTGTTGAGCAGAGTGCACGTTGCGTACTTGACTTGGTATTTCTCAAGATAATTGCTTATGTGGAAAACAGTTTCTATCTTTTCGAACCACCTTATCAGTCCCACAACTCCTTCAGTTCCTTCTAATTTTAGTGGCTGACACTTCATAAAATCCTGATAAGTACACTCCCGTGCAACAGCCATAGCACCAAAGCCGTTCACGTTGTTGTTCCAGTTTCCATTCCCATTGTTTCTATTATTTCCACCATTTTCATTGTTCCCACCATCATTATTTCCTCCATTACCAACTCCTCCATTCCTATTTCCACCATTACCATTTCCTTCATTTCCACTTTCATGTTCCTCTTCGCTTTCGGCAATGGGTCCAATGTTTCGGTTTTCATAATTTTCAAGAGCTTCAGCCACACGCTAATTGATCATCTCTTGAATTGCGGCGTAAGTCATTCCAGAACGAGTGTTTGTCATTTCTCTGTTAATACAAAGCTCAACGCACGGTGTGATTTGAAACAAAATATAGCCAATATAATGGTTAGTAAGATATTCATGAGATAAAGATATAAATGTAAAGAAACAAGTTTTGCCAAAATGCTTAAATAATAATATAACAAGACGAGATCACAAGAGAGAATCATAATAGAAATAACTTTCATATCATCATTGAAATCATAGTTGGTTACAAAAGAGAACTACCCATGAAAGGGCGCTTGATTTACATACTACTAACTAACATCTAGACCTAAACATCAGTTTATTGTCCTACCTAACCATCACATAACCATACTATGCATGGAATCCATGACTCCTCTTCAAGAATGACTCAACCCTCCTGAGTCTTATCTGGTCATAGTGGCAAAATCGATGAATCTGCCTCAACTCACTTAGGGCAAGCGTCATGCGACGACGAATCTTGTCCACCCTCTTTCTCTCTCAATACAGCAAAGCTCGGACCTTCAGGTTCTCTGTTTGGAGAGACCTGATCCGCTCAGTCAACACTGCTCTCTCTCTCTCTCTCTCTACTAGTAACCAACTGATCTGCTCCAAACCTCCTCTGGGTCATCTCAATCTCATCAACCCGGTCAGTGGTAATCTCAGATATATGGTGATAAAAATCATGCACAACATCATCCAAATCGATCGGTAGGTCCTAAAATGTTCTAAGGATACCGTCTGCAGTGCCGTTCGAACTAGGTGAACCCTATCCGACGGGCTCAGCAACACCCTCAGCAGCTACTGGTATAGATCTCGGGTCAACCCGAACCTCGACCTCGTCACTAGCACCCATCTCAGCCCTCTCATCATCCAACCCATAAACCTTAATCACCACTCTCAAATCAGTCCCTCTAGCCCTCATATCGTCAGCAAAGGCAATGCACTCAACAATACCATCCTAAACTGCTGGATTAATCTCAAGTGCCTTATAAGACTCGTCAATATCAGCCTGGTCATCGGGGTCGATATCTGGCTCGGAGTAAGGCTCGTAGCTATCCTCGGGATCCATCTCAGTATCTGCTCTTACATCTACCTCAGCCATATCAGTCTTAATCACAACATCTCTATCAACATCCACATCAGCCTCTACACCTACACTAGCATCGATCCTAGTACCTGAATCTATATGAGTATTCACACCAACACCCATGCCATCATCAACCTCAATACCTAAACTTGTATCAACCTCATCACCACTAGCATCAATATCATCACCCTTACCAGCCTTGATCTCCTCACTCTCACTATCATCCATATCTGGCACATAGTCCACTCGTAATCCAACCGATATCGGTACATAGGGTTGATAGTCATCACCCGAGCTGTCATCAGACGTGTAAGAATCTCTAAACCTCTTGTGAGGTGGTAAAAGATCAGCACGAGAAGGAACTAGTGCTCTAGTAGAAGAAGTAGGTGCAAACACATTAGAAGGGGATATGCTCCTCTGATGGGATGGTCCCGCCTGAGGCTCAGAAGGTGAATCGGAAGACTCTAAAGAATTTGAAGATGAATCTAACGGTGAACTAGAGGATGAATCATAAGATGAACTAGAAGAACCTGATGAAGAACTAGATGAAAAATCTAGAGAAGATGATCTCGAACGACGATGAGAAGTACGTCTAAAAGCAAGTTTACGAGTAGGTAAGGATCCTACCCTCTTCCTTGCAGTCAACACATGCCGTGGCCCATTAGGGTGAGTACGGTAGGGTCGACAGAAGGGGTCATCTCTCTGGGCTGCAGAAGAATAGTTGGTCGTCGAACGGAACCAGGCGGTGCAACAAATAGAATTACAGGAAGGTCATCAGCAGGTGCAACATAAGGGATAATAGAAAGGTCATCAGATGATAGAACAAAAGAGACAACGGAAAGGTCATCAGCTGGGACATCAATGGTGACAGGGACATCAGTAGGAATGGTGCCAAAGAGAATAGTCCGTGTGGGTGGTGATCCTACACTCGCCTCAGAAGAATCTGAAGAAATAGCAATAGTCGAAGATGCCATAACCTGCACAAGTAAAAGTTGATATAAATCTCTTTATATGAACCCATGAAAAATGTTTCAATATTCATTTCGCCATAACTCGACCATTTTAAGTCTATTTTTAGTCTATTTTATATCAAAACGACCAGGGAATCATATACTATCATATTCTTAGACTTTTAACACTTCAAAACATTTTTAAACCACCCTTAACCTCAAAATAAAATTCGGGCAGCAAGGTTGTTTTACCCAAAACATGTCCAAAAATCAATCCAAACATCATATTAGAGCTCATTCATGCCCTAATCTTTATCCACCATCAACCAATCAACAAAACCAACCTTAATATAACCTAATCTCATCTCTAATCTTGTTTCAACACTCAATCAACCCTCAATCTCACCGAGAACATAATATACACATAAACATAAGATAATAACCATAATACTTCAATCTTTATAAAAGATGACAAGATAAAGTTTCATTTTCTTTTGTAAAAATAACACAAACACATGGATCTTTAAGATTTGAACATAGATCTAACATAAAAACACAAGAACATAGATGAATCACAAATGGAGTTAGGGTTTGCTTACAAAAGATGAAGAACAAAGATGGAAGAATAAAGATCTTGTGAAAACATGATGATCTTGAATAAAAACCATAATTTTAAATCAAATACCACTATCCTTTTAACCCTTGGAATTAAATAAGTAACTCTTCTAATCACCTTAAATAACCCTTAAATATGTTCTTGAACCCTTGGATCTTAATCAAAATGAAAGAAATGAAATGTTATAGTGGGGTGTTTGTTGTCGTAGGTTTTTGAGCACAAAGGGAGGGGAGACAAATTTTTAGAGTGCAAGTGTGTGTAAAATAAGCTAGGTTTCTATCATATGGTTTATATAGGAGGGTGAGCTAGGGTTTTAAGGGTCATGGCTAAGCTAAGTGGCTTGAGCCACTTTCTTTTTGGTCCTTGTGGCTCACACGTGAAGTTCAAGAGGAGGGGGAGCCAAGACATTTTCTTTGGCTCCAAGATTTGCTTGAGGCTCATATGGCCGTGTTCACATGTTGGTGTAAGATTGTTGGGAAAATATGGAGAAGAAACAAAAGTGTCACTATCCTTGTATAATGCATGCATAGAATTAAATTAAAGTGAAAAGATTCTTAAATATTTAATTTAAGTGTGTATGCATGCATGTAGGCGTGAGATTTGAGTAGGGGAGGGAATGACCACGAAATTTGTGACCTATAACGATAACTAGAGTTTACACGAAAAGATCACGGGTTTGCGGGGTCCCGTTAGGTCAAAAACGCGAAAAACGTAGTTTAAACGATAAAACCCTAGAATTTATATCGGGACGAATCAAAATCAACGAAATACTTAGAAAAGATCAAATATATCATATAAGACCTAAATGAATAATTATCCGAAAGTCGGAACGCGTCCGATGATGTTTTTCAGATTTACGCGCGATAACTTCCCGGTTTTAAGTTAGATTTAAACGTAACGAATAAAATTCAAAATAATGATCGAAATGGCTTAGAATATTGACCTGAAATTTACGAGGTGTGATAGATTTGGCGAAGCGACGATATTAGGATTATAAAGCGACATCGTCGCGATCGTTTTTCTATATAAACAAACCCAATTTTAGTGTTTTAAGAGTGAAACTCAGGAGTCGTTATTAGGGTACGAATATTAGCAGTAGTTAGGCCATTTTTTGGGTTTAAAACCCCTATTGTATCAGCCTTAAACTCCATGTTTTAATCAAGTGGAGTTCTTTATCTTTTAATCTTACAATATGTCTATGTGTTGTTTGATTAATTATTATTTTTCGCTTCTCTTTAACACGCTAGGCTAGATCTTATAGTGTTTACTTATTATTGCATGAGAATTAGTTTGTAGATCATTTTTATATTGCTTCTTATTGATGGGTGTGCATGCTAGGCTCTAGAAAACTAGCTTCTTAATTGCTTGCGAAGACGTTTAGAGAAACGTGATTATGTAGAAAGCACGCCGTCGGTAACATTCTTCATACTACCTTACCCATATGTGGTTGATCACCTTTTAAGTAATTTAATGCATGTAATGTACTCTTAGAGGCCTTGTAATAGTCTTCATACTACCTTACTTGTGCATTGCCTTAACGGAATATTATGTAGATGGCGGGTTCGTGTAATTCATTCATGACTTAGGAAATACTTACACCTCACAAGGGTGACATGCAATAGAATTAGGATAAGCAAACTACGGATCCTGCATAACTAAGTAAACACATTTAGTTACCTATCGAGTTCTCCACGCTAGTTTAGATTTGATTTTAATTATTTAGTTTATTTAGCTTAAAACCAAACCTCCTTTAAATAGAGATTTTACCTGCTTTCATGAAAATATAAAATATAAAAATAATTTTCTTTCAATCCCCTTAGACCTCAGTTACGTTTAGTTCGAGCTCTCCTAACCCCTGAGTCTTACCTATACTACACTACAATAGTAAGGTACTATGCCTAGGGAGTTATAAATCCCAGTGTGTTTACAACGCCAGAGGTAATTCGCAAGGACACCCATACGCTTCACTTAACGTAGTGTTTTCATTTATTTTGTCACGGGTTATCTACGGCTTGGCAATCCAACATTCACCTTCAAACTCTTCGATCACCATCAAAGCATGGTTGTGCCCATGTTTGCACAATCAGACCTAGAGCATCACGTGTGCTGGCTTAAGCCAAAATGTCATTTCAAGATTTTATATTTCATATTAACACAATAAAACACCTTTTCACTAGTTGCTCAAGTCATTTCCCTATTTTGGCTTCACCGTTTTATTTTATTTTCTATTTTCTTAAACAAACTAAATTTTTAATAATTCAAATAAAAATACAAATTAAAATAAGAAAATAAAGAAAAAAACATAGAAAAAGCATACGATTTATCTTCTTCTTCCTAGGTATGTCTTCCTCACTACTATGTCACACATACACACTTAAACACAAAAACACCCCAAATCAACACGCACATTTAGGGCCCGTTTGGTTTGTAGGCGGGTTTAAGATTAGGATTAGGATTTGAATTTGGATTTAAATTTAGATTTAGATTTGGTTTTAAATATATTTGAATAATGGTTGAATTAAAAATTTATATAATATTATTATATTTAAAAAGTCAATAAAAATAATAAACTAACTAAAACATGAAGCCAATGTGTGGTAGAGAATACATGTGCAGATTTCTAGATTGGAAAAAATAGAGGTAACACAAAATCAGAGGAGGCATTAAGGATTTGCGTACAGAATTTATTAAGGCATGATAGCTAAAATCTGGACTCATTAATGTTACTAAACAATGCTTTTCACTCCAATCCCTAACCTCACAGGAGTAATCTCTCATACCAAACGCACCCTTAAGTTTTAACCCATTTAAATAAATAGAATAATTAATAATAGTTAAAACACCACCCTTTTCGTCTTCTTTTTATTTTACTCCCCGCCAAATATTTGGCTTGGGAAATGAAGTGAAGGGGCTGAGGTGTGGTCACTTGGGTTTGGCGGGGCAATAAAAAGTGCCACATGAGAATGGCGCCAAGTGTGAACCACCATATCGAGCCTTGTTATGTCAAAGTTTTTTGCATTCCGCATAATCCAAAACCAGTATAGTAAGGTTAGGAACTACAACGACCTTCATTTTCCTGTCACATCAACTTTCTCTCTCCGGCGATCTACATACGACTTTTTACCACTACAAGGCGACGTTCATTTTTTTTTTCTTTTTTCAAATTTTTTTAACAACAAAATTAAATTTTATTAAATAATTAAAGCATTACATAATAATTCAAATATAATAAAAACATTACAATAATAATTAAAAACTTAAACTAATAATCTAAGTTATATTGTGCCTTGATTTCGACCTTCAGCTCCTACAACTTGTTGTTGTATTGGGGGCAAAGAGGGGTTGATTTTGGAATTACAGAATAAGATGTCTCTGTCCCGTTTCTTTTTTTTCGGCTAATTCAAGTGTTCGACGCTGTATTGCAAGTTTATCGTTTTTCAATTTCGCTGCTTCTCAACGCGCCGCCTCCTGGGTATCTAACTCTCAATTCTTCAACTGTATATAGGATTCATGTTGCTCCTTCATCTTTTCCCATTTTACCGACTTAATATTGAAGAATTTGTCGGCCACCAAATCAACAAATGAAGAAGATCCTTCACGAGAGGATGCGAATGATTTCTTTTTCTTAGCTTGGTCACAACCAATTGGTCGCTATTCTTGAGTCTCATCAGACTCATCTGCTTTATCGTTCAAATTAATACCACCAGGTGTTGACCCCGAGGTGGTTTCAGAAGTCTTGGATTTTTTTAACCCTTTGTATTTTTGTAAAAAAAAGGCATCTAAACTTCTAACCAAGCTTGGTGATCTTTCAAAATGTTCAAACATAGATCCAATGTAAAGTCATGTCCGTGCACCAATTTGCATTATGCACACGCTTTTTGGTACTTAGTGAGGTTACACGAACCAGTTTCGTGATTATGTTTAATATTATTGATAATGTCAAAAAATATACCAATTCTAGGGCGAGTCCTATTTTTTCATTTGATAATGATCGAGTCGTACCCTCTTGTTGAGCCAGTTTCATTTATAAAGTAATTAATAATCGCATCTCAAAATCCCTTAACCATATCGTTTCCTTTCTCGCAACTTTCTGACATATCACACCAACCTTTGCACAACGCGATCTCTTTCGTCGTTGTCCATTTTTTTACGGCTCTTTGGTATCATTCTTTGTGGCCTTTGAAGCACGTTTCGAGGGCTTCTTAGCTTTGATGGGGGACACCTCTGCGACATGAGAGTCGTCATCAACTGGAGCTGAACTGTGGGCCGACCGTGACCCATAGAATAATCCTGACTCAGATAATACTCTTGACTATACATTAACTGCTCAAAATTCATATCAAGAATAACATGATTAAGCGGAGAACACATTTGATTTGCTTGGGAAGACGTCTATAAATCCATAGTAGGACGATACAATTGAGTTAGTGATTGGTAGAACGACTGTGAGGTGTTATACAAAGGCATGCATGGACGATTTTGATAAAACATGTTATGATTTTGTGGTGGTTGTGGTAAATGTGATTAATATTCAAAATATGGGGATCGAAAGCGAATGGGTGGTGAGACACCGGATAATTGAAAATACGGATCCGGTGTTAAATGCGAAACGCTTTCTTGAATTCGGGATCTTGGGGTTTTTGATTTGGGAGTTCTCTTAGACATGGTGAAATGAATATGAGAAGTAGTTTGAATTATAGTTTGAATTTGTGAATAAAATGGTGAAATGAGTTGCGTATATATAGTGTTAAAATGTTTAATTTTAAAAGATAATTTTTTTATATTAAAAGAGGGTAAACCGTTGCATTTTTTGACATTTTGTGTCTTTACCATTGATGTGTCGTTGTGTGTATGTATTTATTGATATCAAGTTTTACTATTTATTTTATTCAGGCTATACCTAAAAACAATACTTTAACGGACAGTGTACCCGGTACAGATGTAGCTTCGTTAGTAAGTAGGATGTCAAACACTAAGTGCGAGAGCGTTAATATCTAATTTATCAATATTCTAGTTATTTATGTTAGTAAAAAGGGGGGTTTCAGCCTAAGAGACTTGCACGATTTTGTGTATCTAATCTAAAGTTTTGATGACAATTAACACACACAAGTTAATAGACAAAAGATAAAGAAGTGGTCGAGCCTTATATAAGGTAAACAATATTAGCCATGTTTAATCAAATAGAACGTTGGTTTGTTTATTTAGTTCAATGAATGCTAATTCAATGGTGGATTTGTGATAAGTATAAGACATGTGTGAACCCTGTCATGATTCACATGTTCGCCAACTATATTCCGTTTGTAAATTATAATTTATCTTAGGTGCTTTATAATTGTTATCTTATTAAACCCTAGCCTATTAGGACTTTACCCACTTACTTGAAAATATGGAGAGCTATCCCGGACTCTTAGCCTACGCCCACACAACACCAAAGTTGCCGCGCATTAATTATGTAGGACTAAACCCAGTTGAATGATAGGTTGCATAATAGCACGTAAACGAGTATAAATTGATAAACATAATAAACAACCATTAATAATTAGGGCAAACGATTAACAAACCAAACATTTTATTTATCATAAACATAGCTAATACTTAAAGGTATTAGCCGATAGTCATTGTAACAATACACACGGTTTTATATATGAATGATTAAAATAAAAGAACCTTAACCGAACGTGTATTTGGTTGTGCGAAGATTACAAGAGTTTTCCTATGGATAGAAGAGCTTGCAGGACCTTATTGGCTTCTGTGATCTTCTGAATATATCACTTGGTGGTTAAAAGCATACCTACAACTGAATGTAGGGTCTTGTATTTATAGCCTCTGGAAAGTGATCAATACGTCGCATCTGGCGATGTGGGATACGGCGTATTTAGGGATTTCTTGGAGTAGGGACAAAGACTTGCCATATATACGATCTCGGTTTCATTCTTCATTATGGCAGCTTCAATCTTTGACCAAATCTTCATAAAGACGATATCATAACCTCTTTTCTATTTTAGGAGAGTGAATTAACTCCTCTTTGACTTCTAAATTCGTGGTTAAGCTGTGAAATTATAAGCGTGGATACGTCGTATCCTTAGAAATGGATACAGTGTATTATCTTGGATTCATTCATCTTCTATTCATTGACCAAAGTATCTTATACGGCGTATTTGTTAAAGTGGATACGGCGTATTCTTCAAAGTCAGGCAACGCCTTTTCATTCGTTAAAGTCTTAGATACGGCGTATTCTTCTAGAACGACACGGTGTATTGACGTCAGAATAGTAGACTTTCTCAAACTCTTCATTTATGCTCCAAAATACTCTAAAATATACGTATTTTAGCTCAACTTCACAAAGTACTCCGTAATTACTACATTTCTCAAATATGAACGATTAAGTGCTAAATCTTGCAATAATTATATAAAATGGGTTAGATAAATGGGATAAATAACGGTATAAAAACCACTATATTTGATGTCATCAAATATCCCTCCATTTGAATCCTACTTGTCCTCAAGTAGACCTTAGAAGTCTATTGAAAATATACCTCCAACCAAAGTTAATGATTTTTCCTTAAAGCATTTTTCTGTATCAAAAACCTGTACACAACCAAGCTCCTTACGAAATATGGGAAATGAAAACACTCAGATCTCTCAACTAGTCTAGGGTGTAACATTTAAGTAGTACGCTTAATTGCTCGTTCGTGATTAGTTTCGTATCATAAGCTTGGAAAGAAATCACATCTCCACCACTAAAGCTAAGGAGAAACAAGTACATACGATAAATGGGTTAGAAAGGCTTACTGTTTGATCACTTATTCAATTTTCATCAAAATTCGTAACCCAACGAGAAGCCTTAGTCACATATACATGGCCAAATCCACGAAATAGACATATGTGCGCTGATCACATCCTTGTTCGGTTAAAACCAGCGATTATTATGAAAAAGTGATATAGGGTATGGACCTTCCAACTTTCACAAAAAGTCGTAAACTAACAAGACCTAAACCATACATACATGGCCGTAACGACATAATAGACATGCATGGTTCGTTTTAGTCTTGTTCGAGTAAAACCAAAGGTTACTTATCGGGAATGAAGGAAAGAATTGTTGTTAAATAAAAACTTACAAAACAAGTAGATTAAGCCTTGAACAGATATGGTACACGTTGCTAGTGACTTTCCCGACCGTCCCATGACAAAGACACAATTTGCGAACTATCCATATTTGGTAGACATGACATAGTCTTTAAAGAACATCTTGATCATAGAGGAGAGCATCTTCTTAACTGGCGCTCCTTTAACGGTTTCACTTTCTTCACTTCTTCAAACTTGTACATACTTTTACAAAACTTTACAACTTTGATTTATATTATGTATCAACGTATAATCGATCTTTTCTTTTTCAAATAATTTCCAATCGGTTAAGCTTAGACGAACCGATTATCACACATCCTCTCCTTTTTCTTTTTTTTTCTTTTCTATTTTTTTCATTTTTTTTGCAACATAATACATCAATATACATCATAGAGTCTCTTGTAGTTTACCATCTTCACTTTCATAACTTTTTTCGGATAATT